>JASANS010002320.1:0-54611 GCA_030849605.1 Wallacemonas sp. 195SL | reverse complement strand
GCCGTTCCCAAGTACGTGGAGACCGCCAAGTTGTAAAGGACGTGTGTGTATTGGGCGATGCAGTCCGATTTGTGCTTTCTAGCTGTTGACGGAGATGTTGGCTTCCATTGTCAGTCCTTCTAAGTAGTGTGGTTCAAATCCCCCTCTCCAAACAGGAACTGGTGACGTTCTCTGAGGCTCGTTGCTGTTTAGTGCGAGGAATGTACCTGTATGCTAGTCACTCCCTTCTTTTTTTTTTTCTCAGTTTCCGCAAGTGTTGCTTTGTCGCTGTATTTGCCAACGCAGAGCCCACGTTACCTCCAGAACAGTATGAACAACAAAAAAAAAAAAAACAGTCACACTCATCGCACGTAAAGGAACGAACCATTACCCAACAGCGTCTCCAGGGCATTCTTGGCATCACTGAAAAGTCTTTTCTCTCTGCTGCTATTTTTCTTGTTTTACACTGGATGAAAAAGTCTTATCGTCTTCACTATTTCGGTTTGTGATTGTTCAAAAAAAAAAAACCTTTTCTGTTTTTTTTGTTCCGTGTTGCAGTGGCCGGGCGTTTTTCTCGCTGCGTTGACGCATCACGCAATAATCGCAAACTACCACACAATAGAACACGAACGAAAAGTGACACAATGAAAGAGGCAATCAGACATTACCCATTTTATTTTGTCCCTTCTCGTCAGTGGTGCTCGTGAAATTGTTGAACTAGCGCTCGCCTCTTGAATGGTGCACGGCTTCTTACCTCTTTTACATGCTTGTTGTGCTGTGCTGGTGACGCTCGTGTGTGCTTCTTAAACACGTGATGACTGAAAGAAGAAAGCAAATAAAAAAATCATAAAAGCCCTGCATAAAATAAAGATCACGTGTGAGGACGCTCTTCAACAGATGGCCTCATAGCGATTACTCCTTTCGCGGTGTTTTGTCATTGTGAAAGCGTTAGTGAAGGAGGGGGCTATCCTTGTGTACGAGGGGTTGCAGCCTCAGTAAACGCGTCTTCGCTGCCTCGCCGTGTGTGTGTGCGCGTGCCAGTGTGGGCATGGGACAGGTTGTGGTCACCTCGCGTTGCTGCGCACCCTCTCGTATCCCGCTGAAGCCGCACAGAAAGTGTACGCACCTCTCTTCACTTGCTAGTCTTTCTACGTGGCACAATGAGTGTCTTGCCGGTTCTTGGGGCCACGTTTCAACTATTTTTTTTTTTGCCCTCCCCCCTTCTCTCTCTCCCTCTGTCTCTCTAACCCTGTTTCTCAATTACACCCTTTTTTTTTGTGACGGCAACATTGATAACATTGTGAACGGAAGCGAGAAAAAGAGAAAGGGGAACCCGACGGAAACGTAAACAAAAGCAGAAGCAGAAGCAACACATTCACACACATTCACATTATTTTATTATTCTGCCCGCTGCTCCTCTCTGTGTTGCTCTATTTGTGTCTCGTTTATTTTTTTTTGTTTCCACCCGCTGCCACTCATTAGAGCTTCCTGATTCCAGTAGAAAAAAAAGACACACATTTGTTGTTTTCCCCGTTTTTCTTCTTCAGTTATTACGCAACGTGCAGCCTCCTCTCCTTTCTTTTCACGCCTGTCACGAACACACTTGTGTTCTTGTGTTTTCCCAATCGCCCTGCCCCCCCCCCTCCCGTGCGCAACAGTTAATACCCGTAGACGAGGCTAAAGAGGGGTGATCTTTCTGAGTTTAGGCGTCCAAGATTAAATTTCTTCATTCATTCATTCTGTTCTCACACACATTCGCTTGCTCTATCTCTTTTCCCCTTTCTTTCGCTTCACTTTCAACGTGGTCTCACTTGGGCTGCTACCTCGATTCGCACGCGCGGTTTTTTCTTTTTTCTTTTACCTTTTCTACTTTTTTTTTCTTTCTGGTGTTAGAACTTGCTCTGTTCCTAATTGCACAAAGCTATAAAGAAAAAAAGGGGAAAAAGAACAAGGCCTCTCTCTGTGCGAGATCGATTCTCGAGGGAGCTTTCCCAAGTTCTCTCATACCTGTTGTTTTCTGTGCGCTTGTGGTCTTTTTTTTCCCCCGCTTGTGTGCTGTTGTGTGACAATATTATATATCTTTCGGTCTTACGTTCCCCCCTCTTTTTGTTCTTTTCTGCAGCGTCAACGGTGTTTGTTTTAGGTCTCATTTGTATCTGTTTTCTTTGGTTTCTTTCAATTCTTGCTTGGGCTGCGTTGGTAGGTTCTCCCTGCCCCCCCCCTCTTGTCGGTATTCTGTTGTCCGCTGTTGTTGGGACTCTTGTGATTTGCGTTCTCTGTTATTTTTCTTTTTTTTTTTTTGCTGTTTGTGTGTTTTTTTTTACATTTAGTTTTCGTACTGAAGAATTGACTATTCAACCATTATTCATTCTCGTGACATCGTCTCCTCACCCCCTCTCCGCTTGTACTTTTCCCCTCTTATTTCTTACCTTGCTGACATGCCTGAGAAGTCTTCCTCTTCTTCTTCCATTCTCAAAGCTGGCGATATCGTAAATGGGCGCTATCTGGTCCGCGAGGAGCTGGGGTCGGGCAACTTTTCCAATGTGTACGCCTGCTTCGACCTAAAGAAGCCAGAGAAAGACCGTGCGTCTCAACCTCTCGCACTCAAAGTTCTGAAGAAGGAGTTCAAGAACGATGCCTACTTTGAGAAGAAAATGCTGGAGTTGCTCGACACCAATGACACAAGCTCTACCGCGAAGGTGTGCAAGATGTACGACTTTTTTGAATGGAAGGACCTACCAGTGTTTATCATGCCTGTACACGGCGCACCTCTCCGATCGCGCAAGCTCGGCGTCGGACGGGGCGTAGTGACCCGCACAGGCGTCATTCAGTTCGCTTACGAACTACTCGAAACGCTGCACTTCATCCACTTCACCTGCCACATGGTGCACACAGATTTGAAGCCAGAGAACATTCTGATTGCCGACAGAGAAACGCCCTCTACCTCCTTCGGCAACCACTGGGTGATCTGCGACTTTGGCAGCGCTTCACAGTGGGACATGGCCCATCTCGACTCAGACCTAATCTCAACCCGTCCTTACCGCGCGCCAGAGGTCGTGCTAGGGGCACCGTGGTTCTACGCCGCCGATATTTGGAGCGCGGGCTGCATTATTTTCGAAGTCGCCGTGGGTAACCGGTTGTTCGAGGTCAGGGACGACAACACCCACCTCCAGCTCATGGCGAAGCGGTTGGGCCCTTTGCCGGAGCTCTACACGGTGAAATCGCGGCACTCGCCCAAGTTTTTCAATCGGCGAGGTGAGATTCTGCAGCCTTCGGATGCGATTCGCACGGGCAAGATACGGGCCACACCCCTCAACGAGGTGTTTCGCGATGATCCTAAAATGCTGGAGCTGCTCATGGCACTCCTCACCTACGACCCACGCAAGCGCATCACCGCGAACAAGGCACTGCTGCTCCCCATCTTTGACCGTATTCGGGATAGCAAACGCGACGTCAACAAGACCGACCGCACACCTGCGACGCCCGCCGCCTCTTCATCGACGCAGTACAAAACAGTCAAGGCACCCGAATCGGCACCGGCGAAGCCTGGCACCGCGGGCAAGGCTACTTCTCTGACAGGGCCTCGACCGGCGGTGACAGCCCCGGCACAGGCCAGCACAGCGGCACCGCCGCCAAAGGTGCGACCTCTTTTTGCCTCCGAAGGCGAAGAGGAAGAATATGACGATGCCGACGATAGCAGTGCTGATCTCGAGGAATGCATGGCGCACGCACATCGACCGTCTCGCCACAGCATCATGGCGGCAGCTGGGCAGCCCAGCGGCGCGCCGACAAGCGAAGTCGCGGGGTTGCCTGCGGTGCTTCCATTCGCCTACCCCACGCGTCCTGTCGCGTTGAAGGTGCCCCCAAGCAGGGGTCTTTCCTCATCAGAAGCCGTTCCCATGGCAAGCGCAACCACCTCGGGTCCGCTCTCACCCACGGCAGTGAAGAACGCCAACAGCACCACCGCGCCGCCACCCTCCACAGGCGGAGTGAAAGCGAAGGAGAAGGAAAAAGAGAAGGACAAAGAGAAGGAAAAAGAGAAGGACAAAGAGAAGGACAAGCGTCGCAAGTCAGAAGGCCGGACCAGCTCTGGCAGAGGGCAGCTCAACGTTGACGACCTTTCCACCATTCTCCTCGACGAGGACAAGCTGCAGGAGGCCGTGCAGTCGGCAGAGGAGAAGCGCAAGCACGCGTCAAAACACTCCCGCAAGTCCGCCAGCGGCTACTTGGTGGAGAGCAATAGCGGGTCGGTCGGTGGGGCCGAGGACGCGGGGCCCACCTCGCCGAGCTCTGCCGCGAAGGAGCGCAGCGCGTCCTTCTCACCCCTGTCCGCAGCGGACGTGCCTGGTGCGTCGCACACGACGACGAGCGATGCGATCTCGCCGACCGCGCTGATGGCTGCTGCCAGTCGTACGACATTCATGCAGTCCGTGCCCAGTGCGGCAGGGGCGATGGCGAGCACAACCTCTGCCGCCGCCGCCCTCGGCGCCGCCTCCACGACCAGTGCGGTGCTGAGCAGCACGGAGAAACACGGCAAGCCTTCTGCGCGTCCGCTCACGGCGACGGCTATGGGCGGTGCGCTGGCACGTGTCTCGCCGCCGGCCCCTCTCACCAGCACACAGGGACGACCGCCCACAGCCAACGTGGGCGCCCCCTCGCCCACGAGCGCAGACAACGCCGTGGTGCCGCTGACGGTGGTGACCGAGGTTGGTCCCGTCGACCCTGACGCGCCGGCGATCACGGCCTACGAGACGTCGACGCAGCGTGGCGCGCGTACGCACCGCCGCACCTCGTTGGTGAATGAAGGCTCACTTCCGCGGCTGCAGCGAAGCGTGTCGCGGGATCGGGTGGCCTCGGCGACGCCCTCGCGCAGTGCGCCTCGCAGCGTGCGGCGTGGTGGTGGTGGCGGCGGTGTCGTCACCACACCGGGCAGCACCGACGTTGGCGGCGTGCCCTCGCCAAATCACCCCGTGAAGCTCAAGAAGAAGGTGCGCCGTGGGAGCCAGACCTCGGCCTCCACAACACGCACCCCACGTGGACACAAGCAGCAGCAACAGCAACAGCCAAGTGCAGGTGGGCGATCACCGCGGGTCGCGAGCGGGCGGGGGAACTCCCGTCCAGGCACACCGCGTGCCAGTGCTGCGCAAGGCAAGACCTCTTCCAGCGGTGGTGCTGTTGTGCCTGTCAGCGGTACCCACGTCACGCCTGTGCTCCCCCGCTACGCCTCCATCACCACCAACGCCGCCACCTCCGTGCTGAGCAAGGACTCGAGCTTGAATGCCAGCCTCAATGATCCACAAGGGCAGAGTTACCGCATGCATCGCATGCCACCCGCGTTGGCGGCCAAGTCTCAGCGCGCGACAAACCAGCGCCGCGCGGTGGAGCTGAGCGCTTCTGCGCAGGGTGGCGGAAACCGCGGCCAAACCCAGTCCACCCGCCTCATCGTGTCACGTCCAGGTCTCTCTGCCTCCTCGAGAGTGACGAGCGTGCCAAACAGCCAGAGCACCCGCGCCCCAGATGGCGAGGACGACGACGACGAGTCCGCGGTGGAGATGCTCTCCCGCAGCAGCATCTCCACCGCGTCGTCACGGATGGGCTCTCGCGATCAGCAGTCCGCAGCCGTCCCTCCTCCTCCTCCTGCACCGTCGGGAGATCCCTGTGAGACGGTCATCGCGAATAACCGCCTTGCGCCGCAGAGAAAGCGGCCGGCCACACTCCCGGGCGGCACGATGCTGTCCCTCGATGAGCTCGTGCCCGTCACGGTGGCCTCCCCATTCCGCACGAATCGCCAGCGCGGCCTCACCGCGCCACCCACAGCGACCGCCGCCGCCGGGTTGAAGCAGATGTCGCCAAGGACACCCGTCGAAACCGCAGGGGATGCTCTCACGACGCTTAAAGGCGTGCCCTCGCCCGTCGCGGCCGCATGCCGCACCAAGCCTCAGCTGACCTCGCCTATGCAGGACACGTCCAAGCCGATGCCCAGCATGAGGTCTGCCGGCCGCGAGGAGACCTTCTTCTTGGATGCCCCAGTAGATTGGTCAGGGCCACCGCCTCCAGGACTGCTGACGCTCCCTGGCGCCGACGCCGCACCACCGCAGACGGACGCGCCGTCACCTCGGCTGGAGGCTTATACGGGGCGTCTGCAGAGAGCAGGCGAGGTGCCGCCGACAACGACGAACATGGTCAGCGCAGGCCGCTACCCGCCGAGCACCGGTGCTGTGGCGGTCTCCGCGGACGAGGCGGGGCTCATGCGCTTTCCACGCTTCCCCACCAACGAGGCGAAGCTGGCGGCTGAGCTGGGCCCCTCGCTGTCTGATGCCAGTCACGTCGGTGCTGTCAGTCTCAGTGCGGCCACCTCCACGACCAGCTTTGGTGGCGGTGGCGAGCGACAGATGCGTGCAATGATTGCTAAGCCACGCGGTCTCTCTGTCTCCTCCTCCGATGACGACAACGGCACCGACTTTGGTTTTCCACCGAGCAGCGGTCAGGCTGCCCCACTAGCCCGATTCGGTCCTTCCGGGGTCAGCCCGCATGGCACCGCGCAACTCCCCATCACCACCGCGTCGGGTCTGAAAGTGGGGGTCCGAAAAGACTCAGACTTGCAGAACATAAGCCAAGGCAGCGTCGATCGACTCGTGGCGGCACTGTATGGGGGCACAAACATGGCCGAACGCATGGCTGCAGTGGCGGGAGTTACGGCGACCACCGCCACGAACAACAACACCACCACGCCAGCCTCGCGGAATGCGGGTGCTGACGTGACGGCGGGTATCCCTCGAGGTGTCTCCACGTCTGCCATCACCGTGCACGCGATGCCTGCCCCACCACTCTCCTACGCCGGCGTGACCATGAAGCCAATGAATGGCAACCCCACCACAGCGACCACGGCAGCAGCAGGGCTGTCCAACGCAGGGCCAAATCCTGCCGCGATGTTAGACAGCGCAACGGCAGGGAATGGTGGCGCGGTGAGAACGCCGCGGTCTGCTGCAAAGGGTGATCGCTCGCGCCGTGCGTCGTTACATGCGAATGGCGGCAGCACCGGCNCAGCCCCACGACGACAACAGCCACCAACTACGGCGTGTCCCAGGGCCTGGCGACGAGTGGTGGTGGTGGCGCGAGGACGAGCGCGGGCCTCGCTGGTCCGTCTGTTGCGCCGCGTGGTCGTCGGAGCTTGAAGGACGCGACGGTTTCTGCGATGGATGACGTCGATCTACTCTCCAGCGCCGTTCCGTACGTGGCTCCACACGCCAACGCAGCTGTGCACCTGCCCTATTCCGACCACAGCAGTCAGCCCCCTAGTGCAGGCGGAGGTGCGGGGTCACCCTATGGCCGTGCGCTACCACTACCACAACATCCAGCACGCAGCAACTTCACCGGTCTTCTCCCATACGCAGCTGGCCCGACAATCACATCGCCGACGGGCGCCATTCCCAACAGCACCAGCGCAGGCGTACGTCGCTTGTCAGGCGAAACGGTTCCCTCTGCGATGCCAAACCGTCCAATTTACCCTGTCGCGCCTGTGAACAGTGCAGCGGGAACTCTCGGTGCACCCGGTCGCAACAGTATTTCCCCGACATCTGGGGCAGGCTACTCCGGCTGAGCCACGCGTGGACGACACGTGGCGGAGAAGGAAGGCCGTGCCTGCACAGACAGTGCAGCAATAAGAGAGCAGTGGGACTGTGCCTCGGGGAGTCTTTTGTGACGGTGTGCACTGACACTCACAAATGCACACCGTCACACAAACGCAGCGTTGGACAGCTACTTGTTGCTGGATTCTCGTGGTGCTTTCTTTTTCTTTTTGTGTTTTGTTTCCCCAGTCTCATCTTTCTCTCTTTTGCTTCGTTACCAGAAGTAAAGCAGAAACAACAACATCATAGAAGAAGAAAAAACGATAACATCCAGCTGCCCCATGCTGGAAAGCTCAAGGACAAAAAGAGAGCGAGAGAGAGAGAGAGCATGCCCAACAGCTAAGGAACGATCAGGAACGACCGCGAACATGTTCTTTTGACCACGATTACGAAAGCGCATGTTGTCTGGACGTGTTCATCCGTTTCTCTCTCACTCCCACACACAGACGCTTACGCAGAGGGCTCTCAGTGTGACCCAAATCCCTAACCTGGTGTAAATGGCTGCCTGGCTGCGGTATTGGGCTGTTGTGCATGACCAAGAAACTGATAGCTATATGTCCAGTTTATGTCTCTCCGTTCCTCTCGATTCAGCTTGTCGAAGGTGGCTGTTCCTCTCTCTCTCTCTCGCGTGTATTCGCTGCCCTCCACGTACTTTCTCTGTCTCGCTGCTCCCTCCTTTTCTCCCCTTTTCCTCATGTCCCCATGGTGCTGTCTCCTTGTGTATCACTGCGTCGCTCTCTCCACTTCGTCCCACGTTGGAGTTACTATTTTTTGTTTTGTTTTTGCTGTGCGTTTGTGTCGTTGCACACCGTCAACTAAAGACAAAGCACGATAGTCGCACCACAGCAATCTCACTGCACGTGCCAGTACAAAAAAAAAAAAAAAAAACAGCCCCCTCCCAAAAAAAAAAAAAAAACTCTCACTCTGAAGAAAAGTGGGCTCAAGGAGTACGGCCACACAATACAATACAAAACAACCAATTTGCAGCGACAGTCTGCGTTTTCACAAACCTCGATTCATCTATTATCGACAGCGCTACCTTTTGTGTCTGGGAAGTGAAGTGACGCGTCATGACATCACCGCCTGTTGCGTACACGACGCCTCGTGGTGTCTTCTATCATCCGCCACGTTCCGCACGACCGGTGCAACAGCGGCAGGAGGCACTAGCTTCTGCACCCCCTCGTGATGGGGCACGAGAGGTGCGATATGTCTCGACGGTCTACGGCGGACGTGCGGCCGCGACCCCGGCCCCTTCATACGGCGCTGACCCGCACACGTCGCCTTCCGCACGTTGGGAGAGCCGTTATGCGGCAGCAGACTCACAGAGCCCTGCAGCATATAGCTTTGTGCCTCCAACACAACAACAGCAACAACAACAGCACCGGCTCCTGCCAACGTCTACCCCAGCTCAGGCCGTGCACGCACCAACCTCAGCGTACTCGCCGCTCGGGCAATATCTGCTTCACACCCAACAGCAGCAGCAACAACAACAACAACACAATCAGAATCAGCCGCCTCGCGCATTCACCGGCACACCAGGGCTACGGCAGCACATCAACGTGCAAGCCGGTGCTCCGGGCCGTGTGCCAACGGTAGCAAGTCCTCTTCAAGACCAGACGGCCGAGGAGGCCTCCCAGTGTGCGCAGACATGTTGGCTCTGCAGTTATCCCGTCGCACAGGGACCTGGCTCGTGGAGCGAGGCAGCAGGTGGCCTTGTTCACGCACCCGCGCTCTTCTATGGACCAATCGCCTCCACCGTCAATGACGCGGATGCTGGAGAAGATGCGTTGCAGCAGCAGGACTGCGCGTGGTGGCGGCACTACCGTCTGTGGCTGAGTGGCCTGTCTCTCTGTGATGTGTGCGCGTTGGCCCTCTCGGCCGACCTTCGCGCCACCGCGGAGTCGGTTCTGCAGCGAGCACGACACACACCTGCCTTGAGCCAGCATCGCACAAGCTTTGTCAACGCCCTTCGGGAGTACAAGCTGTTGCAGGAAATGATTGCCGACCGCGTGGTGAAAGCTGCCCAGCGTTTCTCTGCCACGTCCGCTGCCAAAGCACGTCTTTCCTCGACGCACGAAGGGCCTTCTGCGACGATGACCACACTGGCGACCATGACCTCGCGCACGTCTCTCTGGGAAGCCCCGAGTGCGGTGCAGAAGAAGGTGCTCTCTCAGCTCGTGCAGGCACTCGAGGCTATTCTCGCGGCAGACACTGACTCCTCAATTCCCTTTACATCACAAGAGCGGCATGTGTTTCTTGAAGAGATCGCCCATGTCGAGCGCCAGGCCCAGCGCATGCAGAAGGGCGAGTTCACGCGGCTCAAGACTTTGCGGGATGCCAAGCGCGCTTCATCACACGCGGAGGCAGGTGCAGCAGCCGGATCTTTCACCGCGACGGGCGTGGCTGGTCTTGAATTTGACGCCAGTGACTTTGCCGATGCTGCAGGGACCAGCATGGAGGCAACGGCAGAGCCTGCTCGTCCACCGCCACAGCACGCACACGCACAAACAGCACCGCCCCTGGAACAACAACAACAACCGCGACAAGAGCCACCGTACCGACGAGAACGAGGCGCGGCACCGGGCGATGTGCGGGCGGAGACGGCTGCCGCCGCGTCGGCAACCCATGCGATGCGCGATCGCGTGGAGGCCACGTTTCGGGCGGCGCACCACCGCGGCTCCGCTCCTCGTGAGCCCAGCGCTCGCAGTGACAGCATCAGCCGCAGCGGCCGGCCCCTTGCGCTTGACAACGACGGCGGTGTGCGTTCACCACCACAGCACACAGCCTCTCCAAGCCGGCCTGCCGATGACGTGCAGCGCGGTGATTCTGCTGCGGCCGTGTGGTCTCCTTCCATCGCCTTTCCACTCGCGTCACACACGCTAAGCGAGGACACCGACAGCATTCTCGCCCGCTACTTTGAAGGCCAGTCAGTGTCGTTGCCCGAGACGATTCGTCTTCTCGACCCCACGCAGGCCGCTGCTGTTGCCGTGGCTGACACCGCCCCGCGCAGCATTGATCGTATCCAGCGCGATCTCGACTGTGCGAGTAGCCTACCCACGACGGATGCCCTCCTTTTGCCTCGAGACGGCAGTCCGTGGCGCAACCCAACGGGCACCATGACTTTGTATCCGCCTGAAGCCACCACCGCCGAAGCGTTACTTCACGCGGTGCTCTCCACGATCGACGCGTACCAAACTGGCAACGGTGGCGGCGGCGGCGATGGTGATGGTGATGGCTGGCGAGGCAACGACCGTGAGCGAACGGAAGCCCTCGCGCGTGCGCTGACACTCTGCGTGTCGCGCAGCGTTGAATCGCGTCTCGCCAGCGATGACGCCCTCCTGGCTGCGCATGGCAAGGTGGCGCATCTCATGAAGAGCGCCAACAGCATGGCTGAAGCACTTCTCACACACTCGCTCGGCTTCACCTTTCGCGCACACCTGGCAGCGATGGAGACGCTGATGTCATCACGGCTGATGATGATGCAATCGTATTGTTTGCAGAAGTCACTCCTCTTCGCGGAGGAGATGACCACGCTGGTGTGCCTCGCACAGCGTCGCGCGTATCGGCTCACTTTGCCCACCATACAGACGGTGCCCCGCGGGAAGGAGACGTCGCAAAGCGTGCCAGCAAGTTCTGCGGCACCACCAGAGCGTGTGGCGGCAAATGGCGCCATGGCGCGTGCCGCGGCCCCTGATGGCCGTGCTGAGCGTAAGCCTACAGAACCCTTCGTTCAGGCGTCAGGCCTCGTCGCCGGACAAGCCCGCTCACCGCAGCCCACCATTAACCCTCGTCAAGGCTCTTCGCCACAACGCGGTGAAGAACAGGACAGAGAGTGGAGTAACTTTTTAGAGCCGCAGCGGCCTGCTGGTGTTGATTACCAAGACTGGGATTCGGCGAGTGACGCCGCTTCGCATGATGGAGACGGGCTGGATCAACGTCCTATAACAAGTACTCGGCGCTACCGTTCTTGAAGAGAGGAACGCGTGGAGGAAAGCGAGAGAAAAAGAGGATGAAGGCTTTCTGCTCCTCTAGTCCTCTCCTTTGAGCTCTGTGAAGCTACCAGAGTCTATCGTTGTCTGTCATGTAGCAGATTTTGGGAAAGCAGGTGCTTTTGATCATCAGCACTCACGCGAGACCAGACTGCGCAAAAGACGAAAAAGAGCCATTGAAGAGGTAGTGTATCGAAATTGAGTGAGAAAACTAGAATGACAAAAAAGTCAAAAAAAAAAAACCACATACTCTCCAACCACCACAACAGTTACCAAACAATCAGAAGTAAAAACACCAATCTCTTCTGGTTCTGGCTTTCGCTCTCTTTTGTCTACCCCCTCTTTTCGAATAAAAGAGAGGGGAACATAGCCAGTCCATGCGCATCTTCAGACGTGGCATGATTTGGAGGTGCCTCGCTAACTATGGGGGGGGGGGGAGAGAGATACATATTACAGCACATACCTCGCTTTACTGCAAAAGTAACCAGAGTACCGATAGTGACCTCACAGTTGGAGAAAAAAAAACTCTGTGCGCTTGAGCGGTTCCCCCTCCCGTCAAGATAGGCTTTGCTTTTGCTTCCTGCAGTACACATCACTTTATCTCCTTGCCTTTCATTCTCTGCCTATATCATTCTGTGTTTCACCAGTGCTAGCTTCCTTCTGATATCGCCACTAAAAAAAAAAAGTACGAAAAATCTGCCGGTCAATATTTCCTATCGCCGCCACTTCTTTAAAACTCGCCTTACAGTGAGCAGTACTCTGAGTGCCTCCAACTTTTTTTTCCCAATTTTTTTAAACCCTTTTCACCTGTGCCGTTGGTCCAGTGCCGATTCACCTATACCCCGAGGCTCTGCAACTCCTCTTCCCTTTTCGTTTTTTATTTGTGTGTTCTCTCTCCCTAGCGTCACTTTTTTTTTTTTTTTTGGATTGTGTGCGTGCGTGTTTCTTCAACTATTTGGTGACGATCTGTTTCGTTTTACTAACACAAGAGAAAAAAAAAGTCCAAAACAACAATAACAAAGTAAAAGTACATTTAGCTCATTGTGTCTCTTGTCCGGTGTTCCTCTCTCCCCCCTCCCGCCCTTGCTGCCCCTGCGTCTCCCCTTCTCTGTAGGTCCGAATACATGGCGCAACCACTTGCAAAGAAGCCCGTGGCAGACCCCCGCGCGAAGCA
Organism: Wallacemonas sp. 195SL; assembly: GCA_030849605.1. NCBI lineage: Eukaryota > Euglenozoa > Kinetoplastea > Trypanosomatida > Trypanosomatidae > Wallacemonas > Wallacemonas sp. 195SL. The sequence goes on along the minus strand of JASANS010002320.1, from coordinate 41,841 downwards.
GCCCAAAGAAGTTGATTTCACCATTTTCCAAGGCCGCTTCCACCTTCAGCGCCTCCTTGGCAAGGGAGGCTTCGGCGAAGTCTATGGCGGCGTCAATGTTGCCAACGGTGAGCCCATCGCTGTCAAGATGGAGCCGAGCACGAGCACCCACTCCTTTCTCTTCCACGAGGCGCGTGTGATGCAGGAGATTCAAAAAAATGCAACACCCGATGGTCTCCCTATGATCGCGATGCTCAAGTACTTCGGCCAAGAGCAGAACTACCGCATGCTCATTATGGCGCGACAAGGTCCCTCTCTGGAAGACCTGATGGAGAAGTACCGTCGCTTTTCCCTTCGTACAACGGTGATGCTAGCGGTGCAGATGCTGAGCCGCATCGAGTACGTTCACCGTGCCGGCTACGTCCATCGCGATCTCAAGCCAGATAACTTCCTCCTCGGCGTCGGTCGGCAGGAGAACCGCCTTTTTCTCATTGACTTCGGCTTGAGCTGCACCTTTCTGGACTCGAGCGGAAACCATCGTCCACGACAAGCGGGCAAGTCCTTCGTCGGCACATCGCGTTACGCCTCGATGAACACGCATCAAGGCTTCTCGCAGAGCCGACGCGATGACATCGAGATGATGGTGTACATTATGGTCTACATGTACCGTGGCTGCTTGCCATGGAGTGGACTCCCCATCAAGGACCGCGACGAGAAGGAGCGGCGCACGGGTCAACTGAAGATGCGGCTCACACCGGAGGAGATTTGCACAAATTGCCCGGAAGAGTTCGTGCATCTGCTGTACTACGCGCGCAACATGGCATACGACGAAGAGCCCAAATACGAGATGTGTAGTGCACTGCTCAAGGGTATCCTTGAGGCCGCGCGACCGGGCGAAGAGATCGATAACGTGTTCGACTGGATGCCGCAGACGCGAGCAGAGCAAGAGCCACCGCTCTCACCCCCGCAGCGTCCGATTCCTCTTCAGAACCTGGCGCCTATCATGGGCGTCGACAGGGTGGGCAACGAGATAAACAACCAAGGTGGCGTCGGACCCATGCTGAAGAGCGATGCGGAGGCAGAGGGCATGTTCTCCGGCTTCGGCAGTGGTGCCATGTCTCAAGATATCCGGAGTCTTGGTGATCGCAATTAATGCACGTGCTCTGACCTGCCCTGGCTTTCGTATCCCCCGTATTTGAATCCGTTTTGTGTTGGTTCAAGCACAAACATTTTGCTGCTGCGGTTACTTTTTCTCTGTTGATCTTTTTGTTTTTGCGCTCAACCTTGCTCTTCTAACTGCCCCCCCCCCTCCCCGCAGAGCTGCCGAATATACCGGTTTTGTGTTCCGCGCTTGAGTTGCCGTCTACACAACAGAGCTTTGTTTTTGTTTTCTCTCTTCTTCTTTTCTTTCTTTTGATAGCCAGTCTTCATTGAAAATTCTTTTTTTTTGCCGAATCGTTTCCTTCTGCGTCAGCGAGAAGGAAGAAAATAATTATCCTGAACTTTTTTTTTTCGTCTACACCAGTGTTTGGTGCCCCCTTTTTAAATGTGTTTCCAGTGTGATTTAATGCACATTTATCCATTTTTCCTGTGCCTTTATTTTTAATTTATTTCAGAGAAGAAGAAAAACGTCTCGTTCTGTCTCTCTCTCTCTCTGCCCCTTCAGTTTCTAACGATGCTTGAGGGTGCGGTAAGAGGCATTGCGGTGTGGACAGTGGCGCCCCGCCATTATTTCCACGGATGTATCTGCAACGCGTCACGCATTATACCCACTGTGACCGTCGGTACTCTGATGCGCCCTTTCTCCAGGTACGTGTGTGCGAGCCTGCTTGAAGGAGCGAAGACTCTCTCTCTCTCTCTCTTTTTTTTTTTCAATATATCAAGCGAGTTGTTATGTTGTGTGTATGTGCTTATGTGTACTTGGCTCTGCGCTAGGCTTGCTAAATAACTGCCTTTGTTTTCCTCTCACGCATCACTATAGGTAAGAGGTTGCACCTAACTAGTGAACCTCTTTTTTGTCTCTTGTTTTTTTGTTCGTGACCGATTTCTTTCCTTTTGTATTGAGTGTGGTCATCTATAAACTGGTATATTTTTGGACTAACTGCACTTCTGTTAGCCTTTGTGTTTTAATTTTTGTTTTTCTTTCTCTCTCTCTCTTTTTTTTTTTTCACGATGTAAAGTGAAGTATTCCAGTGGTCGCAGCTTATACCCCCCCCCCCCCTCCGCACCTTGCCGACCGTGCGAAACTCACACATCTTATACATGCATTCGCACAAAAGGGGGGTAGTCCTCAGCCATTAACCCACCGTGTGTATTTTTGAAAATGACCAGACGCCGCACACGAAGCAAATACATATTGTGGAAATCTGGCATCCCTTTGTCTTTTTTTTTTTCGTTCGTGTCTCTTTCTCTTTCTCTTTCTCTTTTTCTTTCTCTCTTTTTTTTTTTTTGTTTACTGGCCATGGCTGCGTTTTTCTTTCGATTTTATTGGCGAATACTCGCACGTGTTTGTGTTCCGTCTCCCTATCCTCTTTTTTTTTCTTTCTTTTTGGTTTCCCTGGTTGCGCTTCACGGTATCTCTTCCTCTTGTTGTTGCGAAAGCTGCACAGGTCTGTTGTGCGTTTTCTGTACACGCGTGATGATCGAAGAAAGAACACCTGGGGCGACACAGTCGACAGACGTGAAACAAAGAACACTTTGGGAACATGGGAGAGGTTTACCACAACTCGATCGGTTTTTCTTTTCTTTCTAATTTTTTTTTTTAGTTTACTTTTCTCCTTACTGGTTCATTCCTCTCATCGTTGGCTGTACCTATGCTTCGCTCTGAATCTGAGCACTATGGAGCACTATCTCTCTGCCTGCCGCTGATGCCACACACACACACACAATAAAACACACACTTTTTTTTTTTTTTTGCCAGATCCGGATTGCAGGATTATACCAGTATATTGTTCGCCTTTTTTTTTTTTGGCCTCCCCAACTTGTAGATCACCCCCGAAACCATCAAAAAAAAAAATATGAATGAAAAAAAAAAAAAGAAAGAGAAAGCACGGCAATGCGCACATGCATACACACAAAGCAGTCGCGCCTAAGTTCATAGGTTGTGCAAAATCCTTTTTTCCCCTCTCTTTTTCTTGCTCCTCATGCAGTTTCGACAGCATCCCAACCATTCCAAAAAAAAAAAAAAAAATGGAGCTGCTTTGGAGCAGACCCGTGGTGAAGGCTTTGGCTTCACCACTGCTATTCTCTTTTTTATTTCTCTAGCTCTTGCATCTGACACATACACACCATGATGCTAGTGTCTTTTTTTTTGTGTGTTTTTGTGTTTCATTGATTTCAAGAGAACTTCTTGCTGGTTTGGTATATCATTTTTTCCTTCTTCTAGCTCTTCTTTCTTCTTTCTTTCTTTTTGTTCCGCTCTTCTTATTTTCTTCTTCTACCCTGAACAGGACTTTTTGGTTTGTTTTCTGTCCAAGCAGGTTTTTGTCACACACGAGCTTCCTCAATTGATTGAACCGGCTTTTTTTGTTTTTGTTTTTGTTTGCTGTTGTTATTGACTCTCCAATTCTGTTATCTGGTGAGGCAAACGCCCCAACGCTTCAGCAGCGGAGTACGTGCAGTTATACTCGTGTGCAACAGCAAAGAACGCGTTGAGTGAAACCACAAAAAAAAAACGCGCGAATAAAAAAGTCACAAATCTCCAACAACCCCATCAACAGCAACACTGTGTCCACCGCTACCAACGCGACAAGGAGGATAACATTAATCACAGTATTCGTGAGATGGTCGAGAATGACGCGAAAAGTAAAAATAAATATATGAACCGAGATTCGTTTATTTGTGTACTTTTTTCTTTCTTTTTTGTTTTTTTATTATTATTGTGATTACTTATTGTTTTGCACCTGTTTTAATCACCCATTTTCATAACGCATATCACACAATGTTGTCTCATGTAAAAAGACGGAATAAAAAAATCTGCTCTTTCTCTCCTCTCTCTTTTTTTTCTTCTCTCTTTCCTGTTCTCCAATGAGCGCAGCATGCCTATGAAGAGAAAGAGAGGGAGAAGAAAACTGACGGCGGTGGTGCCATAATCAGCTGCGGGGAGAGAGGTGGCTGGACGCGTATACACTTTCCTATATATTCACAGTAGTGTCGAAGGTGGATTATGACATATGCACAAAAAGGCAAAGTTGAAGAAGAAGAAAAAAATCAGAACATGAACACGGGGAGTGCCTTGCGATTGCAAGACACAACACACACACACACACACGCACATGCATGGACGCATGAACGAACACGTTTCCACATACCGGATTACGTATGAGAGTGTTCAGGAACAACAAGTGGTTTTCCGCCTTCTCTGCGTCCAGATGCAAAAGAAACAGAGGGAGGATACTTTTTTTTTTTTAAAACCCTCTTCTTGATTGTTTAACAAATATCCGCGCTAAAGTGTGTGTGTGTGTGTGTGTGTGTGTGTGCTGCTCTTAAACTGTTTCTTTTTCTCCTTCTGCGCTTTTCGTTTGCGTTCTTTCATGCGTGTACATGTCTGCACTATCGCGTCCCACTTATCGGAATTAAATCGGAATTAAAAAAAAACGCAGATGAACAAAAAAAAAGAAAACAAACATGAACATAACACTTCCACACCAAGCAGAAGAAAAAGGTCAAGCAATGGCCATAACGCTGAAAGTCATCAAAAGACATGCACCCACGTGCCACAAAGGGTTGTGGCCAGCGCTCACTGTCACTCTTTTCAACCAGGTAGCTCAACGCACCCCCCCCCCTCTGAATGTCGTGACCCACTCCTTGTCCTTGTACTAGTGTTAACCGCAGCTGCCTGCTCTCTTGTTTGTCTTGTTCGTCTTGTCCACAAGGAGACGCAAATGCAACGACGACGTTGCGAAGTGCCTTTTCCGATGTGTGAAGCGCTACCTCTCTCTCTCTCTCTCCCGCATTCACTCTTACTTTTTCATTGTGCAAACGTGGGTTTTCACAAACTTGGCGATCCAAATAACCCAGCTTCCATTCATTTCTTCTCTTGTAAATATACATATATATTGGCCATTCATTTATTTCCTGCATCTACCTCTGTTCTTTCCTTGACGCGCATCACTTTTTATTCGTGAAATAGTTTTGCCATACCCGACGCACGCGTTTCGAAGATCAAAGGGAAACAACAAAACGATAAAGAGAAAAAGAGGGAACAGCTTTAAACAAAAAAAAATGCGTTCATCCGCTGCTTTTATTTTCCAGAACAGATCTCTCCCCCACGCGCCTCACAGATCCACTCAGGCGACGCGTGAGGCTCCTCAAGCCCTCCAGATCAGCGACTCGTCTGTGTCCCCCTGGCCACCGCGAGAGGCTGCTCCACATAGGGCACCACCAACGAGCTCGGAAAGGTGCGCTGAGGCCGAACTGCACACAGCTCGCATACCACGCCCTGTCACTGCGCGTCAACTCTGGAGTCCCTTCCTCAGAGCGACGAATGTGGCCAATGCCGCCTCCGCGCAGGGTGCGCATGGTGGTGTGGAGGCCTCTGCGCGCGTTGGCGATGCGTCTCTCCTTCTTGACGGGGCGCCATGCAGCGCGGTCGTGGTGTGTGGCCGCGTGGTGGCGCGGAAAGGCCCTGAAGAAAACGGCAGTCTTGGCCTCGCACACCCTTACTCCCTCTTGGTTCTCTCAGACATGACGGCGTGTGTGTGCGTTGTGCAGTATCACACTGTGTGGTTTCCTGACGAAGAGGCGGTAATGCCAGATGCACAACGGCCTCCCTCTTCGTCGTCGCTGAGCTTGTTGTCTGCCGCGGCAGACACAACCATGACACACACCAGTGAACGGTGCTTTCCCCACGTGCCTTGGTCTCAGCTACTGTCGAAGAGCGGCGGCACACACAGTGCGCAAACTGCGCAGACGGAGCCGATCGGTACGGCCGATATGAGCAACAATGCTGCAACTGCTGATGCTGCGACGGCTGCGGCATCGACGACTGTTTGTGATGTGACGACACCGCCGCCAGAGGTTGTGTGCGCACGTCAGATGGCAAGTCGTGCGCACACAACAGATGTCCCTTGGACGAAAGGCGTGGCGGACCACCTCAAGAGCGGCGCCATGGAATCTGCACGCACCCACAACACGGGCGTTATTGAGTCTGAGGAACTCGATATTCAGCCTGGGGACTACGTTCTGTGCGTAGGACGGCTGTGCTTCGCCGATGTCGAGAAAGGTCTCTCCGCGCTTTTCTCGTCCCTGTGCCTGCCCTCGCCCATTTCGCACCTGTCAGCCGCACCTGCGCGTGCGGCAGGCGCGTACAACGGTGACTTGTGCCACGCCCACGACGCCTGTTCGTCGCGTTGTCTGTCAGCGCCTTGTTCCGATGTGGCTCCACTCCCCACCACACACGTTTGGCTGCCGCACGCGGAGGAGCCGGTGCCGTGGTCAGAGTTGGAGGCCCTCGGCCTTTCACCAGAGACGCTGCCTGCTGGGACGCGTCTGCTCACCTCACTTGACGACTTGACTGACGCCGCGCACGGCACACTCACGCAGCCAGCCAAACATCAAGGTCGCACCGTGACGGCGCCACCTTCTTCGCATTCTGGTGACACAACAAAGGGTGCCTGCGCAGCGTCCGGCTATGGTGAGGGTACACCGTTTGCGATTAAAGGCAAAGTAACCTTGTTGCACGACTCAAACGAGTGTATGTTCTGGGCATTGAGTGCTTTGCACACGCACCTCCGCTTTTCCCGCCGAAGCAGTGCTACACCGTGCTGATGGCAGAAGAATAAGAGCAGCTACTCGGTGATTCACAACACACTTTGTTTCTGTCACTCTTCTTTCTTTTCCTCTCTTTTTTTTTCTTTTTTTTTCTCTGCTCCCGCTCGTCGATTTTCTATTTTCACCTTTCTGTCTGACTATTTTGTTTGCTCTCTCTGTAAACTCGAACATTTAAACAATCCACTTCAATTTTTCTTCATTTAACCATCTCATTCCAGATTTCAGCTGCACATGCAAAAAAAAAAAAAAGCTTGAAGAATATCACCACAACAATTGGAGATTACTGAAAGTTTCTCCCCCGTTTAAACACTTGGAGAGAATCGAAAGCAAACAGAGAGGCCGCGTGTGCTTGAACGAGTAGGCCAGATCTCGTAGGCGTCCTCTTGCGGCGCAGCTAGGTAAGTTTTCTCCGACTACACAGCTTCTCTTGCCTGGCGATTTCGCGTTTTGCCTCACGCATTGTCTTTATTCTTGGTCTCATCTTCTTTCTGTCCTTCTCTCTCTGCCCTACCTCTTTCTCTGTTTCATGGTTCAGGGTTGGCTGTCTGCAGACGCAGAAACCTCCTCGTACTTCCCTTCCCCCCCTCCCCTGGGTGAGTTGTGTGTTTGTTTGCTTTTTAGTGTTGTTGTTGTGGGAAACACGTGCATGCACCGGCATCATCCTCATCACTCTCATCAGGGTCGCAAGCGCGACCGCACGGCCTCGCCCCCACTGCGTTCAACAGGCTCGCACCGTTACTTGGCTCGCTCTCCGCCGTTGTCCCCTGATGGCGCCTGCCGCCGAACGTCGCCAGATGCGAGAGACAAGATGCACTATGATCCGACTTTTGCGGCGCTTCTCCAGGATCAATCGTTTCAGCCTAGCCATCGCACCACGGCTCTGTTGTACGATGATGGACTCGTGGCGGGCACCGTGGAGTACGCGCGTATGCAGACGTTGCAAGATGTGCTGCGGCGGACCTCACTGACTGAGTTTCGTGACCGTGACATTGCAGACTGGCTTCATGAGATGGCGGTGTGGCTAGCGCAGACGAGTAGCGTCGGGGTCTCCAACGGCTCGAGTACAGGTCTGGGGCACAGCGGTGGTGGTGGTGGTGGTGGTGATCAGGGCAATATCAATGGCGCGGCCCCTCCCGGCCGCGGCACAATGAACGCGGAGGTGCGCTTTGTCATCCTCGGCGTGCTTGATACACTGCCGTGGTGGCGACTTGTGGAAAGCTTCGGCGATGGCCCGCAAGGTGCGCCGACCCCGGTCACGGCCACCACACCCGCTGCCACCACACGCGAGGCAGCCGACCCATCGTCCTCACGTGGAGGCCGAACGCGGACTGTTCCTCACGCCTTTGCCCGCTGGCACGAGAAAATTCAGATCAACTTCGAGCGTGTCTGTGTTGCTCTCATTGACCAATCACCCCGTGCTGTGCAGGGCGTGCTCGAAGTACTGATGCGTCCTTTCCACGTCCGCCCGCCTGTCCGTGATAGAGCCGAGCGCAGCCTGCCGTGTGACTCTGTCATTCGCGTCGTGAGCCACGTCGCCGCGCGGTACCCGGCTTCATTTGTGCTGGACATGTTGGAGCAGTGCATAGGCACACTTGTGCCGAAGCAGCGGTGGCCGGTGCGGCGTCACCACGTGGCGTGCGTGGCGATCTTGCTGCACTTGGCACTCGAATCTCACGTCCCTATTTATCAGCCTCAGCTTGGCAATCAGCAGAGCTTCGCGGAAGCCCGCGAGCGTTTTTTTTCTGCCTCAAGCCACCGTCATCGTCGTCGTCAGGGTCGCGGGGAGGGCCGGCCGAGCAGTTCTGAAGATGGCAGCTTCCGTCTTCCGGGCAGCACGGCGGCGGCGACATCCGAGGAGAGCAGCACCGATGCGTCCACCACGAGCGCCTACACGTCATCGAGCGCCACTATTCTTGGCCGTCTCGATACACCTTCAGGCTACCGCAGTGCGTCGGGGCTTTTTGTGGAGAGCGGTATTCGGTTGCCTCCACGGACACTTGCGGGCTTGATGCCTCCAAACAGCGCGGCCGGTGACGACGACGCGACAGCGCGCGTGCTTTCGAGCGATGCCGATGACACCGCAGCGTTGGCCGGCCACACGCCACGTCTCACCGCGGAGAATCCGTACAACAACAAGATGATGGCGTATCGCAACGAGATCATTCGCTTCTTATTGCGTCACTTAATGTCGATGGAGCTGACCCTCGAGCGCAACACAGAAGCCGCCGCTGTCGAGGAGGGTGAGTACTGGCGTGTGAGTCGCGCCGGAAGCCCCCACGCGCTGCGCCGCCGCGATGCGAGCTCGGTCTGGAGCCCGACGACGGTAAGCCCAGGGCACAGAAGCCTCGGCGGTGGCGATGGCGGCGGTGGGCTCTCACACTTTGACTTCCCTACTTCTCCGAGCCGTCACGGCTCGGCAAGCGGTGAGGAGGCCGCGGCAGATCGGGGCGGCTTGTGTGCGACCTATGGCAGCAAGGCGGCGGCGTCTGCGCGTGCCTTGCTGGAGACCCACTTTACCTCCCACGCGAAGCCGTTCCTCAAAATTCTGCTAGACTGCGCCGCGCTTGTGTTCGACAAGCTCGCGGCCGATCTTCGCCGTCAGCAGGCGGCGGGGGCGTGTGGGAACGTAGATTGGTGGCGCGAGCTCCTTGCCTTCCACACACACGCCACCCTGCAGGCCCAGTACCCTGTGTGTCTGCTCTACATTGCCCCGAGTCTAGCCCTGCGCGGCGTCGGGGGTGAGGCAGCCGACATGCTCCACAAACTCATCTCAGTCGTGATGAAGGGCACCGTGCCGCCACAGCTCCAGGTCGCTCCGCCGCGGAGTGGTTTTCGGGGAGGGCGGGGCCCCGGCTTTGCGACAGCTGCAGGTGTGGGCGGCGCGTCTTCCGGCGGAGCTGCGAGTGCGGTCGGCGGGGTGCAGCCTGTGCGTATGCGCATGGCGCCGCCGAATGCCTCCGGGGCGGGTTTGCACGCCATCCCGCTGGATCAGCGCCTGCGTGTGGCCCTCTACATTTTCCCTCTCTTCAAGTTCTTGCGGCCTCGACTTGGTGGGGAGGAGGAGGGTCTGCGCCGTCGTCTGCTCAAGTGGGTTGTGCAGGAGATGCGGAAGCCTGGGGTGAGCGCGGCGCTGACCGGCTCGGTGCACGCAGCGAGTAGCGGCTCCCAGCCCCCTTCGTCTCAGTCGCGACCGGCCTCTCGGGCGGAGCTGTTGTCCGCGTCGACGTCCCCAACATTGACCAGCACGGCGCGGCTCGTCGAGGTGGTCTTTGCGCAGTGCGCGGCGATGTCAGAGCATCTCAACGTGGACATGGTGACGCTTGTCACGACGGGCTCGGATGGCAATGCCCCTCCGTCTCCGCAGTCCTCGCCGCACCAGAACCACCACAGCACAGACCCAGGCCACGCCGCATCGCCCTCAGATGGGGTTGCGGATGTGTTGAAGCCGCTGTTGTCGAAGTACACACTGCACGGCGAGCCACAGGAGGACAACGCACGCACAGCCACGGATAGTGGCGGCGCGACGGCGGGTGCGTCGCCCTCACGCCGTTACATGCATCTTGATCTTCACCAACTCGAGCTGGAGGGCTTGCTGAAGCCGAATCTCATGAGCTTTTGCCCATGGCCACTCACAGACACTCAGTGATCGTGCGCATGTCTCTCTCTCTCTCTCTCTCTCTTCACATCTGCGCTTTCTGGCTTGTTTTTTTTTCTTCTTTTGCTTCGCGGTGGACCTTCCTTCTTCTTTCCCCTTTTTTTGTTTTGTTTCCTTAGTGATTTGCTGCTGTTTCACACTGAACGATTCTGTAATGCCGATCCGACCCTTTTTCTCTCTTTTTCTCTCTTTTTCTCTCCCTCCCTGGCTCCCACTCTCGCCGTCATCTTCAACTGTGCGTGTGATGTGAGGTCATCGCACACACGGCTGAGGCCTAGCTGAGCTGCCAGGAGGAAGCAAACCAGAACAACGAGGGATGAACTGGATCGCGGTGCAAGAAGACTCTTGTGCGGTCGGAGGAGAAAGAAAAAAAAAAAAGAGAGAGCGAGAGAGGGACCGTATTAAACTCTAAAGCCAAACAATGCTAAACGTCACATACAAGAAAAAGCCCAAAGCGTGCCTTATCGAGACGGACGTGAGCCCTGCCACTTCTTCTGTGACCGGGCAACACGCCAAAGTGGCGTGTCAGCGCCGCAGTTGGCGAATAAACGGGAAAAGGGTGAGATGGTGAGTGCCGCTCTTACGCTTGTGTAGGTTCACACTCATTTCACAATCTCTATCTCAAACGCTCTTCTTGCTTCTTCGCAGACAGGACTTCTCGATTTTCACTCTTTTCATCGACAATCGATCTTCATCTCTCTTTCATTTTCTCCTCTATTCCCCAACTTTCCTCTCTCAACCTCATTTTGCTTTCCTATTTTTTTTTAGTAGAGCTAACGCCGGGTGTTTGCGTTTCGTGGTTTTTTTTTTTGTATTCAGTGTCTTGCCCCTCACCTCTCCTCCTGTTGGCTCACGCAAAGGAATAAAACTATCATATCCATTTCCATTTCCCCCTCACTTCTAAATATTGAGCTATTTTAGTTTATTTTGTCTTCTCCCTCCCCTCTGGTCTTGGTGATTTTTTTTTTGTATTTTGTTTGTTTCAAATTGTCTTCAACACATCCTACGAGTCACCCAGTGCTTTCTTTTTCGTTCTTCTCGTTGTTAGCAGTTACCCTTCTCTTCTTATTCGTGTTCTTGGTTTATCCTTCCTCTTTTACTCTCCTTTCCTTGTTCATTGTCTTCATTGATTTGTCTACGACTCAGAATACACGTATCTGCAAAACGTCTTTTTTTGTTGTTGTCTTTGCTCCTTCCTGGGTGCTTGTGTTGAGGGGTATCGTGTGTACTAGCATCCGGCACCTTTTTGGTTTTGTGTGTTCAGCTCTACCTTGTGTATTTGCCTTGTTGTTATTGTAGTGGGTACTGAGAGAGACAACAATACGTGTGAGTATGCCTCGTCCTGTGCCGCAGATTGCTGAACCGCAGCCACCCGTGCGTCTGCTTGTGAGTGGCGACATCGCGCTTATCACGATCGACAACGCACCTGTAAATGCGCTTTCCGAACAGGTTCGTGTGCATCTGCGAAGATGCATACAGGAGGCGTCTGACAATGCTGCCGTTGCGTTCATCGTGCTCATGGCCGCCAAAGGTGTTCGTTGCTTTTCATCCGGTGCAGACATCAAGGAGTTCTCCTGTTTGACACCACCGTTCTTGCCGGACGTGCTGAATGACATTGAGGCGTGCCGCAAGGTCGTCATTGCGGCTATGGATGGCGCCACGCTCGGGGGTGGCTTCGAGCTGGCCATGGCGTGTCATTACCGCATTGCCACGGCCCGCGCGACCTTTGCGCTTCCCGAAGTCAAGCTTGGTATTTTACCGGGTGCCGGCGGCACACAGCGGCTGCCTCGCCTCATTGGTGTGCAGGAGTCTGTCAAGTGGATCTGCACGGGACGTACCGTGACGGCCGCCGAGGCGCTGGCCAAAGGTGCCATTGATCGGTGCGTGGCAATGGATGAATTGGAAGTTGTGTCCTCTTCCTCCTCTGATGACGATGATGACAGCGAGAGCGACGATTCTTCCGACGACTCGAGCACATCGAGCTCCTCTTCATCCAGTGACGAGGACAGCGACGTGAGCGTCGCGCCGACTCGGGCCGATCGTATTTGGAACCACCTTCTTGGGGCCGCCATCGGCTTTGGTCATCAGCTCATTCGCGATGACAAGCTGCGTGTGATCACGAACACGGGGAAGCGTGGGGCGCCCCTGCTCCGGCGGACGTCTGCGCTGAAGGACAAGATCGGCAACCGATTGGCACGGTTTGTTCTGCTACGCGTGGCAGAGCGCCTCGTGGCTGCGCAAACGCCGCCAGGCATGCTTTCACCGAGTCTTGCCCTCGCTGCGATTCGCGACGGCCTTGCCGAGACAGACTTCAAGGCGGGCCTCCAGGCGGAACGTGCGTGCTTGGTCAGGGCGTTCGCCACGCCTCAATCCGCCGCGCTACAGCACATATTTCTCTCTTCGCATGCCATTTACGAGCTCCCGCCTGTGCTACGCACCGAGACACGCGCACGTCGGCGGCGTGCAGGGTCGACCTTTATTGGGAGCACCAGCAACGTGCTCATGACGCCTCAAAAAGGCCCTCAGAATGGCAGCTCGCGGCGCACACGTCTCTCTGTGGTGGAGGTGATCGAGAAGAAGGATGACTTAGGGGCAAGCTTGCGCAGTGACACCGACACGCAGACCCCACCTCCAGGCAGCCCGATGACACCAGGCAAGGCGTCGAGAGTCAGCCGGCGTACCTCTCTCTCCCGTGCATCCTCCATGATCCATACTGGGCCTCTCGCCCCACCTGCCGGCTTTGTGAATATGCGCCGCATCGCCGTTCTCGGGCACACACGCCGCACGCTGCGTCTGACCGCGTCCTTTCTCATGCACGGCATGTACGTGACTATTGTGCCAGTTTCTGTCTTCGATGCCGACACGACGGCAGGTGCTGACGGCGGGTTTACAGCGGCGGGTCGACACGAGTCGGACGATGACGTGGAGGTGCCACTTGAGCGCGTCGCGGAGTTCGTCGTGGAGTGCTTGCGGCCTCACACGATTGAAGAGATGGAAGCGTTGGAGGCGGTGCTGGAGGACATGAGCTTCGCCACGCCTGCAATCGTGGCACGGCTGGGACGCACACTGAGCCGCCTCGTCACGGACCCGGCGGAGATGCTGGTGCAGCAGCGGGCGCGGGTGTTGGAAAACGTCGAGGAGGAGATTGTGGAGCTGGATGAGGTAGATATTTTCCTCTGCCTTCGGCCGTCTCTGCTGGGGTCCCGCTCCGCTCGCGCTGTCCAACCACAAGACGCAGAGTACGTCCACAAGCACAATTTAACGATGCACACTTTGCTGGTCCGCCTCGAAGGCATCGCACGTACCCATGCTGTCTTTATCTGCGAAAGCCGCGAACACGTTCGCATCGCATTGGAGAGCTTCAGCCCCTTCCGCCTTGATCGGCTGTTTCAGCTCTTTTCGTACCCCACGCCGGTGCTGTTCTCGACCCGCCTGAGCCATCACCCGCCCAGCCCTGTCGAGCGTTTAAAAGGCGCGGTGTGGGAGCTGCAGGCCGTCGCCACGGTGCCGAGCAGCACCGCCATCGAAGCACTCCTTCGCATGTGCAAGACGGCGAAGGTTACCATGATTCTCTCACGCATGAACGCCCCGGCGCACGACGAGAGAGATGACGCGGGATTGGAATCGAGCGTGGTCTGGAGCCGTGAGCCTTCTTCAGCAGCGCTCACCATCACGTCGCCCGCCGCGACCCCGACTTCTGAAGCACCGCGCGTGACGAAGGGAGGCGACGTGAATGGCAGCGCTGCGATTGCACTTAAACTACACGATGAGAGTGGGTTCCCCGTAACGCCGCTTCTCGGAAACACGTCCCCGAAGCCACGCAAGACGACACCGCCGCCACCGCTGCAGCTCGCCGCCTCCGTGCGCAGCGGATCAGCGTTTTTTGAGCCTGTGCCAAACCCGCATGCTCTCGCCCGGCGTGACCGCTGCTCACCGGTTGGTCTTCGTCTCTTTGCCCGCGCGTTTTTTCAGCTCCTCGTTCTCCTCGAAACGGAGCAGGCCACGATCGGCGCGATGGAGTCTGCGCTGACAGGCATGGGCTTTGCACATGGGGCGTTCTTGACGTCGCAGTACCTCGGCCTCGAGGAGGTGTGGGAGGAGATCTGTTTTGTGCAGGCAGCGGTGGCCGATGGGGTACCGAGCTGTGGTGTGTCTCCGGCCGGCGCGGTGCTGTCGATGGGCTCGGCAGACAGCTCCATGGCGAGGGACATCCTTCGCGACGAATACGAGGCGGAGCTCAGTTACACACAAACGGATTTGGCCACGAACACCGCCAAACTCACCGTGCCGTCGCTGCCCGTTGTGAGTGCGTTGATTCAGTGGCTGCTCGCGGAACGGTACAAGCTGAAGCCGACGCCGTCGGCGACAGCAGAGACGCGCACGGCCGCCGACACGGTGGCGGTCGACGCTACCAACGCTGCCACTCCGACAGCCACCAAGGCCACGAAGCCGGAAGCGAAAGCACAGCCGCCTGTGATTGGCTGGTACAAGGCCGTCGTGACGACCAAGAGTGTTGGTCCCGTGAAGCGTGATCCGCGCCTGGCGGTTCCTGACGCCACTTCGACAGAGAAACAGAAGCGGAAAGGTTCCTCCGGTGGCAGGAACAGGTCTTCATCTTCCTCCTCTTCGTCGTCCTCTTCGTCTTCATCCTCCTCGAGGGATGGCGAAGCCACAACGGCGGCGCCAAGTTCACCAGGTTCGCCTCTGGAGCTCATCAGCTCGCCGCGAGTGAAAACTCCGGAAGAAGAGGAGAAGAGGGCGGCTCCGGTTGTGGAGATGGAGCGCAAGGAAACCACGCGAATGGTGCTGGACGAGCGCGTTGTGGCAAAGCTGAACTCGATTCGGCAAGCTCACAAGCAGGCCATGGCGGAACGCACACCGACGCAGAACAAGCGTGTCGATTGCATCGAGATCCAGCACCGTTTCGTCAACACCATGCTGGATGAACTGGTTGTCGTGCAGCGCTTTAATGGGATCCGTGAGTCCGGCGGGCTCGCCTCGCTCTCCGCGGCCGAGCAGCAGGCATACAATGACATGCCGCGCACGTTGGTCTTGCGCAGCGCGGATGTGGATATTTTGTCGGTGAGGGCGTTTGGTTTCCCAGCGTGGTATGGTGGCGTGGCGTACTACGCGACAGAGCCGAGCTTCTGTTCCCTTTTCGTTGCATTCCGCTTTCTGAGCGATCGTCATCGGGAAGAGATGCGTCAACGCGCCGCCGCCGCCGCCGCAAAGAAAGGAACATCTCCTCTGGACTCGCCGCTCTCTGCCTCGCCCGACGGGAATGGGTACTGGGCAGCTCATCCCAGTGAAGCGCTGAAGCTCAGCCTCCTCGTGCCGCCTCGGGAGATGTGGGTGGGGCGGCCGAAGGAGACCGTGAAGCGACCCACAGTCTCATTCAACACGACTAAGGTTGATGTCTGGAATTAGTTTTGGCGAGGCGCGTGTGTGCCGTGCTACCCTCTCCCCCCCCTCCCTTTTCTGTCTCTTCCCTCCTATTGCCGTCTGAGCACATACCACTGATACCTGAGCATACTTCTTTTTTTTTTCTTTGTTTGTTTAAACCAGCATACTTTGCTCCCTTGGTGGTCGTTTTTTTTCTGTTTTCTTGTTTTGGGCTCAGTGAGGGCGAATCCAGATCCATGCCAATAAAACGAAGCTTGCGCGTCAAAACACACGAGGTCGTTCAATGGCATTCGCGATTTGTTTTTCTCCCCACTGTGCTTTCCTTCTGTCGCATACAAACTACTGCTTTTTTTTTTTTGCGGTTTCGACACTTCTAGGTGCTTTGTGTTTTATTCTTTGAAAAAAAAAATGATAGGTAAAAGCTTTTTTTCTTTGCTTTGTTTCTTTCGTCTTCACCTTTTGTTTTTGTTCTTTTGCACGTATTCTAACCATGTTGTTCGATCCAGTCACCTTCCCCACCTTTTTGTTTTTCTGTACGCCTTTTTCTTTTTATTTCTAATTGTGATTGTTGCCGTGCTCCTTTTGCTTCATAATCTAAGACCTCCTGATGACATTATTCAAACTCTACACATGCACAAAAAAGGCATATTCTTATCCATCGAAGTGCGGGTCGATCTGTCGTTTTCTTTGATCATTTTGGTTTCTCTTTCCCCCCCCCGTTTCTTCGTCTCCCCGCGGCATGAATTTCTCACGACACGTCACGCATTCACGCACGGACGCCTTTACTCTTCACTCGTGCTGCTCATATGTTTCCATTGGGGAAGGGGAATGTGCACAATGTCAAGAAACTGCGCGAATGAGTCACATGTGAGTGTTATGTCGTCTGAGTGTGTGCTCGCATGATGACCCCGTGTACACCTTGGTTCCAAATTGCGTACTCGCCTTTCTCCCTTTCTCCCTTTCTCTCTGTCTCCCTCTCTCCGCAGTTGCAACAAAACAGAGGTCAAGTTGACGACGTCCTCAACTGAGCAGAAAAAAAAAAAGACGCAAGTGACACTGCATTCATTTTCGCATTTTAACAAAAAGCAAACAGCAAAAAAGAAGCAGTCACATTACGCATCACTGAATTCCTTTTTTTTTTTTTTGCAAAAGAGGAACCTGAGAAGTTAACACAAACAAACATACACAAGGATTCACACACACACATACACACAAGATGACATCATCGAAGCGCCTTGGCGTTCTCGAGAGCCAGTTGAGCAACAACCCGTACGTGCGGGTGGAGCGCTGCGGCAGAATTGGTGTGCTGCGCATGCTGCACTACGCCCCTCGACCGGCCGTCGCGTGCGCGCTCTCTGCCTACATGCGTGGACATCTGCTTCGGGGTCTGCGTGAGCTTGAGCAGGATTCAAAGATCGAGGCCATCGTGATCGCGGCGGACAGCGACGGGGTCTTCTCACGTGGCATCAACCTGGAAGACTTCGCGGATGGTTTTTTTGATGGTGACGTGGCCGAGGCAGACACCGCACGTCTGGAGGTGCCAAGCTTGTCGCGTCTCAACCAAACCATCGAGGCGTGCGCGAAGCCTACAATCGCCGCGATCGACGGATACTGCGTGTCGTGGGCGGTAGAGATGGCGGCGGCGGCCTCGTTTCGTCTCACCACGGCGCGCGCCAGCTTTCGGTTCTCGGATGTGAACTACGCCCTGGTGCCGTGCGGTGGTGGTGCGTTGCGTGTGGCGCGGCTAATAGGTGTGCGGCACACGGTGTCTTTGCTTTACAAAGCCCCGCGCGTGTACGCGGACGCTGCGAAGGGAATGGGACTTGTGGACGAGATTGTGGTGCCCAGCAAGGGCCACAGCTTTCTCGCCTTGGTGGTGGAACGTGTGACCGCCTGGCTGGATGAGGCCAAGTCCTCTCCCGAGTCATCTGTGCCCCGCAAAGGGAGCAGGATCGCACGCCGTCAGGAAGAGCAGCGGCGCCAGTTCACCAATCGCTTCCACTCCTTGGTCGCAGACCGCAGCTTCATTGCCTGGGCGGCGCACAACGTACGTGAGAAGATGCCACGCCAGCCCACAGCCCCACACCGGGCTATTGATATGATGCTGCTTGTCCTCCGCTACCGCAATAACATGGCCGCCTTCACGGAGAAGGAGAGGCAACTGTTCATGCGCTGCGTGCAAAGCACGGAGTGCCAAGGTGTGCAGCACGTCCTGCGCTCGTCTCAGCGCACCGTGCGGGCGTACGAGAAGCTGCGCGGCCCGGTCGCAGGGTTCAGCTGCGTCGCCATCATCGGTTGCGGCACATTGGGGACCTCCATTGCCGTGCTCTTCTTGCTCCGCCATTTGCGTGTGCTGGTGGTGGAGATGGATCCTGGACGGGCCAAGGCAGGCCGCGAGAACATCGTCGCGTACTTGGCGCAGGAGGTGAGCAGTCGTCGTCTGGCGCAGTACCGCGCAGATGAAGCGGTGCACAATTTGGAATTCGTAGGATCGCACTACGACCCCTTCCCATCGGTGCTTGCCGAGGCTGACCTGGTCGTCGAATGTGCGCCAGAGGTGCTTAGTGTGAAACAGAAGATCTTCCATCATCTCGACCACGTTTGCAAGCCTCAGTGCGTGCTCGCGTCTGGCTCTTCGACGCAGGACGTGGACGCCTTGGCGACGGTCTGCACACGTCCTGAGCGTGTCGTCGGGTTCCTTTTTTACGCGCCGGCGAATCAAACACCTCTGATTGAGGTTATCCGCGGTGCGCGCACGTCGCCCGAGGTGATGCGACGGGTGATGACGGTGATGGAGTTCTTGAACAAGTACGTCGTGGTGTCTCGCAGTAGCCCCGGCTTCGTCGGCACGCGGCTCTTCTTGGCCGGGCTGTATCAGGCATACTGCATGATTGAAGATGGTGCGCATCCTATTGAAGTCGATCGTGCTCTGCGCCGCTACGCATACATGACGCGAGGTGTACTGCAAACTGAAGATGTGATGGGCCTGGACGTGACGGCGTTTGCGAGGCGTGCCTTGCTGACCCACAACGACCGCGTCCACACCTTTCCACCACGCGACACCTTCACGATTGTGGATGAACTCGTCAAGGAAGGTCACTGCGGCTGCAAAGCACGGCAGGGCTGGTTCCGGTACAGGTTGAATCTCTCCCGTGCTCCCGTGGTGCATCGTGCCTCTGACGCCGAAGGTCGCCATCAGCCGCTTCTCTCTGTCAATGACTACGACATGCGCCCCAATCGAGGCCCTGAGTTGAAGGCGCTGGCGTGCAGTAAGCGCAAGGGTATTCTCCGCCGTGACTTTGAAGAGCGCGAGATTGAAGAGCGCGTCTTCTTCGCCATGGTGAACGAGGCGGCGAAGCTGTTGGGCGAGGGTGTGGCGGCGTGTGCTGGCGATATCGACATCACCTCTGTCTTTGGCTTCGGTTTTCCGATGTGGCGCGGAGGATTGCTTTACTGGGCTGATCACCACTACGGCGTGCGGAAGATTGTCAAAGATATGAAGGTGTTCTTCCGCGCACTTGGCGCAGACCGCTTTCCTGAGCCATGTGCGACGCTGCTGGAGATGGCCGAGCGCGGACAAACCTTCGCCGAACGGTTTGCTGGCACGAACGGCCAAGGTGTGTAGACACCACGCGGCGGAAAAAAAAAGAAAAAAAAAAGAAGACATGCAAGACTGATCCTGTCGTTCAGCCGTCGTTTCCGCTTCTGTCTTCTTTTCCACTCTTTTCAAATCTGCCAGCATCCACAACTTTCTTTTTTTTTTTTTGTGTGTGTCTGAGTCGAATCTATGCTGACGGAACATCTTTCGTTTGTGTGTTTATCGCGCCACATCTGGCAATCCCAACATTAACAAAACAACGCAAAAAACAAAAACAAGAAAAGAAAGAATTCTCGCCGCATGAACGCAGTGCAACTCAGTGTCTGCGTGCGGTTCTTGCGCGCGGCGTGGTTTACGTTTAAGCATCCTCCCCACCCCCTTCTCCTCTCTTCGGCGCCACTGAGTCGGAAAACATGTTGCGTGATACAAAGGAGCAAGGTGCTTGTCACCAGCGCTGTCTCCGAGGGAATCAGTGTGTGTTGCTTGCTTTGGGTGTGCTCACGAGTCTCATGTTGGTAACACCTACTAGGATCACAAAGAGAGAGAAAGAGAGAAAAAGAGAGCAAAGCGCCTTTTAGTTTTGTTTTCTTCCGCATGCTTAAGGAGACCAGCACTTCGCCTGTGTACACCTTGAAACTTCTCTTTTCCTCATAAACATACACATACACACACACTCTCTCACACGGTCTTCTCGCACATACTTTTCTTTATTTCTAAAGTTGATCTGTGTTGTCTACTGTTGCGTGAAAACAAAAAGAAAGAAAGAAAGAAAGACGAAAGACAGAAAAAAGGGGGTATGTTTCGCTGCAGCCGACTCACGCGCAGCATCGTAGAGACCACCGTGAAGGAAGGGTTCACGTTGTCTCGCTTGTCAAATGGGCTGCGCGTTCTGACGTGTGCAAATGGCGATGGCATCACCGGCATGGGCCTCTTCACACTTAACGCTACCAAGTTTGAAGACTCTGACCACGCCGGTGCGGCTGCTGTGTTTGAGTCGATGCCGCTGCGCAGCAACCAGCTGTACTCTGGGAAAGAGATCAGCGAGACGTTAGGCGTTCTGGGCAATGCGTTCAAGGTGACCAACAACAAGGAGGCGATGAGTGTGATGCTGATGATGCCGAGCTACCATCGCAAGGAAGGGCTAGACCTCCTCAACGCGATGGCCCTTCACCCAACCACGGACCCTGAAGAGTTCGAGATCGCGAAAGCACGCACACTCGAGCGGTCTAACCTGGTCTCGCGCGACGCGACGAGTATGTGCTTTGAAATGGTTCACAAGGCAGGCTGGAGTGGTAAGGGCCTTGGCAACCCACTGAACCCCTCCGCGGAGGATCTTGAAAAGCTGACCCTCAACCGATTCCATGAGTTCTTCCAGACATACACGACACCCGAGCGCAGCGTGTTGGCGGCGACGGGCGTGGAGGACCATCAGGCGTTTGCCCTCGAAGCCGAGGAACGGCTTTGCTTCGATTACTGCTACGACAAGAATGATGTGCGCACGCTGACGTCGCAGAGCGTTACGGTGCCTCTCTACCCTTACACGGGTGGAAGCTGCCTGTTCCAAAACACTGAAGCCCCAGAGAGCATGAACAAGTTCGAAGAGAAGAACCTGAGCCACGTCGCGCTCTTCTTCCAAGGTATCCCTATGTCACACGAGGATTATTACACCGTCTCCGTCATTCAGACCCTTCTCGGAGGCGGGACCTCGTTTAGCTCGGGCGGGCCTGGCAAGGGCATGCAAACGAAGCTGTTTCGAGAAGTTCTCAACCGCGATGGGAATTTGAATGGCATGGAGTGCATCACGGCGTGGTACAGCGATGGAGGCCTCATCGGGCTCTACGGGAGCGCACCGCACGAGTACACGCAGAACTTGCTGCGCATCATGATGCACCAGGCCGCGACAATTCCCGAGCGCGTGACGAAGCAGCACTTGGAGATGGCGAAGAACCAACTGAGCTCGCAGCTGGTGCTTCTCGGTGAAGGCCGGGAGCAGCTGCTGAGCGATATGGGCTTCAACATGGTTGTCCATAACTTTACCATTACCCCAGAGGAGACCATCGCGGGCAACGCAGGGGTCACACTGGAAAACTTGCGGCGCGTGTGCGACGAAATGATTCAGCGACCGCTGACGTTCGCAGTATACGGCCAGACAGAAGGCATGCCATCCCATGCCGCGCTGGAAGGGGCGCTCCGCAAGCTGCACGCGGCGATGCGTGAGCGGAAGTAGTGTCGATCGGCGATTTGCTTTGTTGCTATTGGACGCTGTTTTTTTTTTGTTTCTTTATTTCTCACAGTTACACGCGCACAGTGATGATCACCTCCCCCGTGTCATAACAACGGCGGAGGTGCATATTGACTAACAACAAAACAAAACAAAAAAATCAAGAATTGCACAGCCCCCCCCCCCTCTCCTCCTACCGCCTGCATTGAGCGCAGCAAACGGAGAATTAGGACCACTAGAACTGCACGGAAGTGCGCGATGCGCCACGACATGCTAGGTCATCGCCCCCCCCCCCCCCCGTTCTCTCATTTTCAGGAGCATACCACCCTTCTCAAACGGAAAGCCTTGTCTGGTGTCATTGAGCGTCACGTCGCCTGCGAAAGCGAACGAAGCAGGCCAGTTTCTGGCATGTTAGGTGTTTCACCGAATTCTTGTGATTTGGCAGAGTCGTGTCCTCCTTCAGCGACGCTCTCGGTAACTACTTTCTTTCTCATTTGAAGAAAGGAAAAGTGGTGATGAAAGCCTGCTAATCACTCACTCCGTTTTTATTTTCTCTTTTTATTGGCTCAAGATATTTTCCTTCTCTTCCCCTTCTTCTACGTCTGTTTCGTCTTTTGCTTTCGCTTCGCCCTTATTTCTCATGGCGGTGTGCATCATATTGAATGACTAAGAACCAAGAAAAAAAAACAAATATACAGAACACAGAAGAGAACATAACACAAACACTGGTGACTATCGAGTACCATTCTGCCAGTTTCTCTCTATTTCTTGACCCTTTTGGTTGACTTTTTTTGTTTGTTAGTGTTCTGCCACTGTTGTTTTGTGGCTTCAGTAAACCATGTCAGACGACGGCACAGATAAGCATGAGGTGCGTGTCGCACACGAGGACGATGTGCCCATGGAGCCCGTGGTGGATGCAGATGTGGAGATTGAAAGCGAGCCCGTAGCATCGCCTTCTGAGCCAGTCGATGACGTGCCGCTGGAGCCAGAGGGCGGGGCACACAAACTGGAAGCTGAACGAGTCGCTGAGTTTGAGTCCGCTGAAGAGAAGGAGCTATCAGAGGATGACGTCGTACCTGGTGTGGTCACATCTACCCCGCCAAGTGAAAGCGTGGAGGCGACGGGGTCGTGGAAAGAAATTGTAAACGATGTCATCACGCGCTCCGAGGAGGCCTTGACCGGGGCGGCAGCTGGTGCCGTCGCCGCTGTCGTCAACGCCACAGCCAACTCCAAGACGGCGCTTGGCACGGCGACGGAGAGCCCGTCAACCCTCCCCGCGAACAACACGGTAGAGCCACACGGTACTGTACAGGCACCGCTGGCAGATAACTTTGCTATGCGCTGCTTCGCTTCTGTTCTTATCGGTGTCATTGTACTTCTCTTCCTCCGGCGTCTCCTCGGAGGCGGAGGCCGCAAACGGCGGGACAAGACGGTTCTCGTCGGTCTGCCCTCGAGTGGCAAGACGGCTCTCTTCGCCCAGCTCACAACAGGTCACGCGACGGAGAGTCGCACAAGCACGAGTGTGAACACTGGTGTGCTGCGCTTAGCAGATGGTCACGTCGCGAACGGACCCGGCACGGTTATCATTGACTTTCCTGGTCACCGGCGCATGCGGTCTCTGCTTTACGCCTATCTGGAGGAGGCCACCAACGTAGTCGTCACTGTGGATGCGGTGACCATTCACGATGATCAACACGAGGGTGCGCTTGCCGTGGCGGGTCTGCTGCTGAACGTTATTGAATCGCCGGCCTTCTACGGCGTGCGTCGCCTCGTCATCGCTGCGACGAAGCGGGACGAGCTGACGAGTTACTCCATCAAGGCCGTGCGAAAGCTGCTCGAGGCAGCCATGGTGCGCACCATTGTCGCTCGCCAAGGCGAACTCAGTCGAGTCGACACGGTCATTGATGTCAAGGGTGGCGTGGTCACGGCTGATAAGCGACGCCACGGCACCGGGAAGAAGGCGTACTTGGTGGATGTCAATGAGAACGGCGGCTTCAGCTTCGACCAACTGGGTCTGGAGGAGGCGGTGACCTTTGTGGATATTAGCAGCCTCGCCTCGACGTCGAGCTCGCCAGGCCAGATGAGTGTTGAACCGATTCGTTCTTTTATTCTTCACAAGTGACCCGCTGGAAAGCAGAAAACAGATAAAGAATTTAAAAAAAAAAAACACTTTGCCATGCATACTGTCAGAGGAGGCGTGGGAGCAGCGGCAACTGGGCTTTTTTCTTTATCCTTTTTCTTCTTTTTTTTTGGTGCTAGCTGCTCCCTTTCTTCTTTTCTCGCTATTGACTTTTCTGCGTGTAGTCTTGGCTCGTTTTTTTTTCATGTGTGAGCGCTTGCGTGCGCTATTTTTGTGTGATGCTGTGACTAAATAGTGTGTTGTGTCGTCGTTGTACTTGCTCTTTTATGCCCCCTTTTTCTCGTTGAGGTCGTCGCGGTCTCCGTGCGCCTGTGCTCTGTACGAATAGGCTGGAGCGCACATAGGCCACCAAAAGCGAACATAACTAATACGAGCTGATCTGTTTCACGTCAGCAAAGCAAAACAACAACAACCAAGAAATAGTGAACGCACAAATACGCTCATACACAACACAATGCTCATTTTCGTTTAAAAAAAAACCCGCTCCTATATTGGCATTTAACCCGTTGTGCTATCCACCGCAACGTTTGCACATCGTGACACACCAATGCAATCTTTCATAACGCACTGAGGTTGCGCAGATTCCACGCTGGTGCCTGCTTTTTGTTTTTTGTTTTGTTTTTGCTTTTCTCTCTCTCTCTCTTCCTTCCAATCTGCCATGCGTCAACTCATTGATTCTCTTCAACCTCTTTTCATCCTTTTTTTTTTTCATTCTTTGATCACTCTCCCCCTTTCCGTTATTATTGGTTTTCTCCAACACGAAGGAAAAAACAAGGGGAGAAAAAAAACAGAAAGCCAATCGTAACCAACAACAACAACCACGACAAAACAATAGACGTTTAGTTCATTTGTTGGCTCAAATGCCGGCGCCAAAATCTGTCACGACGTCCTCGACCGTGCGCCGCCCCCCTGGCGCGTCAACAAGCCAGCAGCGCAGCTCGGGGCGTGCGAGCTCTGGAAGCGTCATGTCTAGGGGCGGACGTCTTTCCACCGCCACTTCGGTCGCTCGCGAGGAGGCCACGCGCCGTGCGAACGAGTACAGCCACGAGGTCGAAGGGGCGATTCATGTCCTTGATAACGGTGTCAACCGCACCCCTGCACCCCTCGTCCATCACCGTCACGGCAGTGTCATGGGAGGCAAGAGCCACACTAGTGGTGGTGGTGGTTTTCCGAAGGACTCCCTCATGACCGACGGCTTCGCTGCCTCCACGCTGCAGTCCTCATTCCTCTTTAGCTCTGATCAGCACCGCAGCGGCGGGGCCAACGGCTCACGCATGAGTCTATTCGAGTCCAGCACCAACCAACAAAGCCACAGTATGGAGTCGAGTATGCAGAGCCTGTCCATGATGGACCCGCGGCACGGCGGCTCCTCTATGCAAGACCACAGTGGTCGCCAAGGGAGCGTCGTGTACAACGGCGCCGGTGGTCCTGATGTGACGACGCTACGCCCTCAGCAGACGCTGCTGGAGCAGTGCGCGGTACCCAATGCCGACTCGGTGCACATGTCAGAAGCCGAGCGCCGCAACTGGGCGAAAGAGCGGACCACCATTACGCTTAGCGAGACGCCCACCATCTTCCTCTACATGCACCACGACGAGGCAGTGTCGAACGAAAATCGCGAGGAAGTGCGTGCCGTGCGGGAGGACAACGAGGCTTACCACCGCATCGAGGATGCATTTCGCGCCGACGAGGGCACGCGGTTCCACGCGAAGGGCACATCAACGTTGGCCGCACCGAAGAAGTCCATCCACTGCGACGTGCAGCCTCCTCTTCGGCAAGACGCCGGCGCCCTGCAGGTGACATCGTGGATGCTGAAGGAGCAGTTCTCTCCACTCCTCGAAGACGACGCCGACGACGATGTGGAGAAGGGCAAAGGTGCCGGACTGGAGGAGGAGAAGGATGACGCCGACGAGGCGCTCGAGGCCGAGCTGGACAACGGCGAAGTTGCCGAAGTGGAACAGTCCATGTCGGATCAGAGCTCGTACCGTGGAGCAAGCACGGTGGTGGGCGCTGGCGATGGCAAGGCCGCTGGCGGTGGCGGTGCAGGCGGTGGCGGCGCAGCGCAGGGCAGCAAGGCCGCCTCGAACAAGTGGATGTTTGCCGACTCGCTGCTCTCCAACCTGCGCATCATGGAACGCGCGGTGGTGCAGAATGCAATGGAAGATATCCAGCTCGCGTACCGTGGCATTGACATGGACCCCCTCTGTCTGCGCGATGCGGCGGCCCTCGTCGGCAAGTCGGATGCGGCCAGCGCGCTCAAGACCCCGGCCTCCCCCACCGGCATTATGGAGGACGCGAAACAAGATGGCGTTGACGGCGATGTTGAGGACGGTGCTGCCGCCGCGGGTGACACCAATGTCATCAGCCGTCGTCGTGCGAGCTTGCTAGGTAACCTGCCGGCGATGACGTGCGGTGATGACGCCCAGCCGCTGTGGACCTTTCGAGGACCGTGGACACGCGGCCGCACGGTGACCAGCATGGCCTGGAACAAACGCGTGCCAGACTTGCTCGCCGTGGGCTACAGTGCGCGGCGCAGCGGCGAGGACCTGGACGCCGAAGACGCCCTTCTCGCGACGACGGGCACGAACGGGAGAGCAGATGGCAAAGTCGATGCGAGCGCGGCTGGCGCGGATAGACTGAGCCGCCATCGTGCCCACGCCAAGAACGGAATGGTGTGCTGCTGGTCACTGAAGAACCCGCTGGCACCGGAGCTGGTGCTGTACTTGCGCGACGAGGCGGATGTTTCCTCGGTTGCCTTCTCCGAAGAGTTTCCGAGTCTCCTCGCGGTCGGCAGCACGGGTGGCGTCATTGTGGTGTACGATGTGCAGAAGGACGTGTGTCTGCCCTCCATCACGCCCTCCACCACCGCAGGACTGCACACGGGCGCGGTCTGGGAGCTGCGCTGGGTGCCGCGCGGGAAAGAGCGTGGCGAATTTCTCATGTCCATCGCCGCAGATGGCCGCGTGGTGCAGTGGGTCGTGGGGAAGTCGATCGAACGAATGGCGCCTGACCTCATGCACCTTGCCCGCCAGCCCGGCGCTCAAGTGGAGAAGGCATTTGTAGACGGTGTCGCGGAGGCCGACGAGGCCGCTGGCCGTCGTCGACGAGGTGGTGGTGTGGGCCGCGAAGATGCCGCACTCTCACGCCAGAGTGGCGGCATGACCTTCGATGTGTGCCCCAGTGACAACGCCATTTACGTGGTCGGCACAGAAGAAGGCGGCGTATTCCAATGCAATAAGAGCCAAACCGAAAGCTTCGACCTCGACTACCAACCCCACGCGGAGCTCGTCTATCGCATTCGCTGGTCCCCGTACAGCACGAACTACTTCGCGACGTGCTCAGCAGATTGGACGTCGCGTCTCTACCGGGTCGGTCGCGCGGCACCTGTCGCACGGTATGAGAGCCCGACGGAGGATGCGATTGAGGACATCGCCTGGTCTTACACCAACGCACTGCACTTTGCCACCGCCACCGCCCATGGCAATGTTGAGGTGTGGTCGGTCGTCGATGCGGTGTACCCTATCACCAGCGTGCAGTTCAACGACCATCGCCGACTCACCTCTGTCTTGTTCGCCGAGCAGGAGAACCCGGTGCTTGTGTGCGGGGATCAGGAGGGTGACGTCACGGTGGTGTCCTTGCTCGGCTCTGGCTTCACGCGGCAACACATGACGGACGACGAGCAAGAGCACTGGCTCGAAGAGGCGGTCGCAAAGCAGCTGAACTAGATCGCTCGTTCATGCACGCCAACACTAGCAACCGTGTGAGCCCGCGGAAAGAGAGTTTGTGGCCCAGCGCCAACGCGGAAAGCGGGAAAAAAAACGCTGCGATTTTGTGGGTGAAACTGACGAGCATGATCCGCGGTTGTTTGTCACTCGTTGCTAGGGCTTTCTCGGCGGTTTTTTTTTTGATTCTTTTCTTTTTGGTGTTACTTGATGTACATATTAGTGCAGAGACTGTAAGCTATCTCTCTGAACTTCAGAGGCATGTTTCTTAATGTTGAGAACTGTTTGTCTTTCCATTTTCCACAATCAACTCCTTTTCTCTCGCTGAAGAACAAGAATGTGTGATGCTGTGTGTAGACGCACGCAGTACCCATTATGCGTTGGAGGAGGCTCATAAGTGGCCTGGTGGTATCCTCAGAACACGGCACCTTCCTCTCAGCGTTGACACGCGTGCGCATGGCGCGGCTGGTGCTTCAGTGGCACTGTTTCTACTTTTTTTCGGATCACCTCGAATGTTGCCTTCGTGCCGCACTCATTTGCTGGTGCTGGCTCGTCAATGGCAGCAAGAGGGAGAAGGTATGGGGTTCGCGAGAGCATTGTGCGTCTCTTTGCGCAACGGAAGACCCCACGCACTTCTCAGATGACAACATATTCAGCGGTATCATGCCAATTATGATCCCTTCACGATCACTCATGTTCTGCCACATCAGCTCCGCAACAATCTCTCTCTCTCTCTCTCTTTGTCTTTTCCTCTTTACTCGCCTTTGGAGTACACCAGTGCCGTTTCTTGTAACGCAAAGAAAGGAGAATCGTAAGCTATTCGCTTGAGCACAGTGCTTAAAGTAATCTCCACTGTTCATTGCTATTGTACAGTAGTTCTACATTTTTTTTAAACTTCGCTTTCATCCTCGAAAGGAGAAAAAAAAAAAAGAGAGCTTGATCAAAGAAATTAATTTGCACTCCCTTCCTTCGTAGCCTTTTTCTTTTTTTTTCTTTTTTCTTCTTTCAATGTCTGAAGAAGAAGGAGTTGTGCGGCCAGAGGAAGTCTCCGACGCAGTAGTCGATGTTGACGCAGACGCGACCGAGGTGGTGACAGAATCCGTGGCAATGCCGTCTCCACCAATCGAAGCCACTGGCGCGGATGCGAGTGACCCTCCGACAACCATCGTGGAGGTTACTCCGGCGGAGCTCTCATCACGTGTCGATCAACACAACAAGAGCGAGAGCGCCCCCGCCGCCACATTAACTACTGTAGGAAACGACGCGCCAGCACAAGAAGCACTCCCCGTCGCTGCTGAGAGCGAGACGGTCGGTATCAGCACCCAAGCGGCAGAGGGGCCGTCCGCCAAAGTTGGTTCATCCACAAGCGGCGGTGTGAAGAAAGGTAAGCGCAATCAGGTCGATAGCCTGCGATCCCAAACAAGTGGTCGCGGCGGCGGTGGTGGCATGAGCAGCAGCACTAGCCGCAAGACGGCGAAGGGCCGCGCGGCTATTACAGAGGCAAACGAGGCAGGTCTCGCTGAAGCGATGCACCCCGGCTGGAGCCGGGGTGGCTTCGTGGGTATGTCCACGGGTTTGCACCTTAACGGCGAACAGCTCACCACGGCGGAGGAGAACATGCGGTTTCGGCAGCGCTGCAAAGCGCGTCCGACATACCTTGGGCCTGTCTACGTCGCAGAGGATCTGCACGTGCCCTGCCAGTCCTGTGGTGGCCCTGTGGATCCCATCAAGCGTGTGCCAGTGG
This sequence comes from Wallacemonas sp. 195SL, assembly GCA_030849605.1. Taxonomy (NCBI): domain Eukaryota; phylum Euglenozoa; class Kinetoplastea; order Trypanosomatida; family Trypanosomatidae; genus Wallacemonas; species Wallacemonas sp. 195SL. Next base: position 12,608 of record JASANS010002320.1, on the reverse strand, counting down.
GGAAGCTCTTTTATCACCCAGACTGCATTCGCTGCTATCTGTGCGGACGTAGTGGTGTCACTGAGCCTTTTCAGCAAGTCGGAAGCCACCAGGTCATTTGCTCCTCTTGCGCCTCCAAAGGACACGCCCCGTGTGTGCGCCGGGAGGAGGCCGCACATCGGGGTGTCGTGCTCGGCGCGATCCGAGGCAACGCAGACAAACTTTTGCTCGCCTGTCACGAGGCGGAGCGTGTGGCCATGCGGCCGCAGACGGTGAACCAGGCCACCTTGGCGGGTGCGGTGGCACCTACGCTGACGATTGGCCCAGTGCACACTCGCCGCAACACGACTGCCCGTTCTTTCGGCCTCATGCAGCGGCAGCAGTACTACACGCAGAATGATCGTAACATCCTAGCCACCGTGCCCGCGACGGCTCGAGCAGACACCGCCGCAACACGGAGCGCGAAATGTGAAGGCCTCCTCGTTGACGATGCGTCGGAGCTGGCCGCGATTCGGGCAAGGCGGCGTTCTGGCTCTACGATGGAAACGGGAAACTTCCCGCAGCTCATGTACAATGAATCGTGAGAATGACCTGGATGATGTCATTAAAAAAAAAAAAAGTGACAACGAGAACTTTAAATGTGAAAAGAAAAGTCAGCGCAGAACTCGCATTGCATCGGCAGAACCAAATTCCTCATCGTTTGAGTATGTACATAGCGGATTATCAGTGTTGAGAGCGACCGATGGGACGACGCAATACTGTCCTATTGTTTGTTTTCCTTCGTTACTTTTGCTTTTCTCTCTCTCTCTCTCGCTCTCTCACTCTTTTTTTTCCCCCTCCCTCACTTTGCATTTTTTCTTTCCCGTCGTCTCTCCTCTTTTGTACGCCTGATATTGCTTAGTCTTGGTGTTGAAAACAAACGTGAGTGTTGTTGACGTACAAGCACGAAAAGAAAAAAAAAGCAATCCCAATTGAGTAGACTGATTTCACTAGGAATGCACCATCACAATCTGACAAACCGATCGAATCGCCGGCCAAGACAATACTGCCTTGTCTGGGCCATTTTGGCGCAGCGCTAGCCTCCATTCATTTGTCTCTTTTGCTTCCGTGAACTATTTGACGTTTTTTTTTTTACAGCCGGGAAGAAGCCATGCTGGAAATGTCACTAACCCGACAACTGCAGCAAGAGGAAGACTGCACTGTAGTTTGGTGGCCCCGCTGCCCCTTCATTGCCGCACGTGCTGGGTCTCTTGCGGATCGACCTCCCACCACATTCCTTTGCGATTGCCCTCTGCGCATTTGCGTTTACGCATTATCTTGTTGCCACCACTTTTTTTTTTCTCTTCCCTCCTCTGGCTCCTGCTTCTCTCTCTCTCTTTGGCTCTCGGGGTTCATTTCGTTGTTCTGAGACAGAATTGCGTGCCATTGTTTCTACACCTGCGTGCCGCCTTTTCTCATTTTCATTATTATTCCATACAAGGAGCTTCTGCTTGTGTCGCTGTGTCATCGCTCAGTTGTATCATGTCGACGGCCTCCCCCACCTCAGCAGCTGCCGCTGCCAACGCCCCCGGCGTACCAGATCACCGGTTCATCGGCGGCACCAAGTATGATGCCAAGTACGATCGCCAGCTTCGGCTCTGGGGAAAAGAAGGCCAACAAGCACTCGCTGAGTCGCATGTCATCGTGCTCGGCGTCTCTGCGACTGTTGTCGAGGCGTTGAAGAGTATCGTTTTGACCGGCGTGCACGCCTTCACCATCATCGATGACGCGGTGGTGGCGGATGAGGACATTGCCACCAACTTTTTCGTGGAGACCGCTGACAAGGGCAAATCGCTGGCGCGTGTCACGGCGCAGCAGCTCGCGGAGTTGAACTCGGACTGTGTGGCTCTCGCGCTTGAGATGAATCCATGCGTCTGGGTGGATCAACTTTGCGCGCTGACGACGCCACAAAACGCGTCTGCCACACGTGATCAGTTGATGGCCTTGGTCGGGCAAGCCACTATCGTCGCGAACGGCGCTACACCGGCCCCCGAAGAAGCCCCTGTTGTCGGCGCCCCAACGCTCATTCTGGCCAGCCACCGCTATGCCAACCATTCTAGAGACTCGCCGCTTGTCGAGGCCGCCAAACACGCACCGGGCTCACCGCCAGTGGTGTGTGTGCAATCTCGCGGTCTGCTGGGATTCTACCAGGCGTTTGCACACCACGACCTCGTCATTACAAGACCACACCCCTCCCCCAACCTGCTCGTGGCTGATCTCCGCATTTTCAATCCCTTTCCTGCCCTCGAGGCGTGGTTCACCGCCCACGACCCGTCTGACCCCGGGCTCTTCCAGGACGACATCGTCACCCACAGCCACATCCCGTACCCTGCCATCATCCACCAAGCCTACCGACAGTGGTGTGCTGAGGCCAGCAAAGAGCCGGAGAGCAGCTCGCATGACAGCACGCTGGTACCCCCTCTGAAGGGACCACAGTATAAAGCGTTGCAGTCTTTGATTTGGAAGATGATGCGTCGCCAGAGTCCACCACAGGAGGCATTCATGGAGGCTGCGGAGAAGTGCGGCACCGCTCTCAACCGCCCGTACCAGCACTCCCCATCCCGCTCGCTCGTCGAGCTCTGGACACACAAGTCTGCGTTCGACGCGGATGCCCCGCTGCTGCCTTCCCATGACCCGCAACGCACCGCAGCAGAGGCACGCGCTCTGTGTGAGAACACAGTCGCCTGGTACATTACGCGTGCTATTCGAGAGTTCGCCATCGCACACTCCCCTGACACCACACGCTTTTGCGTGCTGCCGCAAAGTGGCTACCTGCCTGACATGACGGCCACGACGGCGTTCTTTCAAGAACTTCGCGCCATTTATCATCAAAAGCATCAGGAGGACGCGCAGAGTGTGGCGGAGTGCGCGTGGGCACATCTGAACAGTAGCACAGCAAACCAGACTGCGTTGGCGAGCTACCCTGAGGCGGGCAGTGAGGTTCGTCTGCTTGTGGAGAAGGAAGCACAGATCATGGTGCAGAACGTGTGGCATCTCGCCGTCGCCCGGTTCGCCTCCATCAGCGAAGGCGAACAGACAGACCCGTCTGGGAGTGAGCGTCAGCTGTTGGGCCGGTGTCTCGCACATCACCACAGCAGCGACGAGAGAGACCCGTTTGTCATGGCGATGGTGTCAGCGGTAGATCTCGACAGCCACAACCCGACCACCACGGCCACAACGGCACGTGTGGTTTCGGCAGAAGTGAGCGAGCAGGAGATTGAGTCCATCGCCAAAGCCCTCCTCGACAACGCGGTGGCGCTCGTGGCACACGCTTATCCTGGAGGTCCGTCGGACTGGGTGGAGTACCCCTTCAAGGGTGACGACATCGCGTCGATGCAAAAGGCGTGTGAGGAGGTGGCGCGTGTGGGTGCAGTCGAAGTGCCGAGCGTGACGGCCACGCTGGGGGCACTCGCCGCTCAAGAATCGATCAAGCTTATTCAGCGGCGCCGCATCCCTGCGCATTTTCCCATTGTGTACAGTGGCTACGCAAATAAACTCTATGTTCTGGATCTGTAATGTGCACGGAAAGACTCAGACGTGCTGAGAACTACACATTTTGGCGCGGCATTTGCTCATTTTCTTTTTTTGGTCTCTAGGACCGCACGTTATTTATCTTTCTCCCCCGCCCCATTTTCTGCTCTCGGTCTTCCCTTCGTGTGTGTGTGTGAGCGTTTGAGTCGTTGTGTTCGTTGCCGTGGTGGCGTTAGATTACATATCAGCGCCTCTCTTTTTGTCCCTTTCCTTGCCGCAGCTGCACATGTCAGGCTGCTTCCTCAGAACGCACCGCACACAGGCATAGAAGTTATAGTATGAATGACACTTTTTTTTTTCTGCAGTCATCAGGTGCCCCCCACTTTTTTTTTTGTTCGCTCGGGTTTGCAACTTGACCTGAAGTCGTGTATGTCAGAAAGACCTTGTGGCACAAGCGAGCAGAGGGATAACACACCAAGATTGATGCCTTCTCGCTATCCTCTTCCCCCTCATTCGCTTTCACATCGAAATGAAAGCTCGCGTAGATGATCGCCAATGACCCTCCTTTTCACGCCCCCTTCTCCTTTTTTTTTGTCTGTTTCATACACTCTTTTTTGTTTTCCTTTTCTCTTCTCGCCCGTTGTAAACTCGGTAATGGCTAGAGTCGACGTGTGGCTGCAGTCAAGCACACACTTGTTGAAGTTGTTGTTGTTTTTCTCTCCTTTTTTCCTTCATCTTCTGTTGTTTCTTCTCAGTGATTGCACCTCTCTTCCACAATTATGAGTCTTCGTGTACCACTACCGCTGCGACTGATTCAATCGTCGTTATTCGCCGGAACCGCATCAGCTGTGTTACCCCCCACAAGCAAAACCACGACCGCCGCCTCATCATCTTCTTCGCCATCGTCGTCCTCGTTGCTTTTCGTGTACAAACCGAGTGGCTTACCTTTGTTCTCAGCGTCACAAGTGCAGGCGGCTACACACGGTCCTGAAGGCGTGCTGGACTTGCGTCATCTTCTGGGTGTCAGTGCCTCCTCGCTCGCACACCGACCCACACCAGAAGACACGTCTGACTCTGTCTTTGCCCGTCTCGAGGACACCATGGCACCCGGTCAGCAGGTCTACTTGGGATGCAACGCAGTTTCACCGGCCTTGCTCCAAAACCCTAGGCCACAGCCGTCACACACCTCGAGTGGACGCGTCGGAGGCAAGCCGCAGGGCCGCTCGCATGGTGAATTGGTGCTGCAGCTGCTGGCACAGGAGAAGGGCATTGTGGCAATGGCGTCATCGCAATCGGAAGCTTTCTTTCTTCGCAACGCGGAGCAGCTCGGACTTGTCCGCTCGCGATTCCATGTGCTGTGCAGGCTGCCCGCTGGTGTGGCGGAGAACGTCAGAGCACACGCACGGCACCGTGCACGGTCACTGGCCACCACGCAGGAGACTGTGCGGAACCCCTACTTGCGGGCCTATCTCGAACAGGTAGACAGGCACCGCCATGCCGCCTCTTCCGGTGCTTCCGCGTTGTCGAGGCCGGGCTCGCTGGAGGCGACTGATCGCGTGTGGTCTTACGGGGTGCCGACGACAGACTTCCAGACCGGGCGCCTGCCACACGACGTGGCCGCCTGCGAGAGCTCTCAACTTGTCTCTGGGAGTCTCTTTGACGTAGCACGCGGGGTGCTGCGCCGTCACGGCCGGCTTGTCGCCACCGTGGGCCTACCATCATCTTCCGGAGACGCGCCAGGACCGAGCTCACAGCGGCGGCTCTCGCAACTCTTTCTGCCGAACCCCCCAGCAGTCAAACCGCCAGCAGGGACCCGCACCACGCCGACGCCCATCGCAGAGCACCCCTGGATCCCTTTAAGTCGTCTCTTGACAGTTCTACCCCCTGAGACGCGCGCAGATGCCGCCGGGGCACGACGCGTGTCGCTCGACTTTTCACTGCTGACAGTGTCCGCTCAGCCAGGCAACCCGCTCGCCCTGTACGAGGTCGCCGGCCACGCCACCGCTGAGGATGTCCGTGCCATCTTTGCGAGCCAAGGCTGCGTTGTGGTGAACGATTTCTCCCGAGATGTGGAGCTCGCCACGTTGATGCAGCACGCGACAGACGCCGTGCACCACATGGCGCGATCTGCGTCGTCCGGCGTCGCCACCCTGCCCGCGCGGACGCAGCATCAACTTCTCCACGCACCACCAGAGGCACTCGTCTGGTCGCCGTTGGTGTCGCTGCCGCTGGAGCTCGCAGATTGGGCCGCGCTGCATCAGAGCCACTACGCCACGGCCGTGTCCTCTGAGAGTGCGGATCAGCTTTCTGAAGTGACAGAGCGCGTACGCCGCTACCTTCATACGCACATGGCCTCCTTCTCCCCCACCAGCAGTGCGAACCCTAGCAGCAGCAGCGCGCATGCGTCGATGCAGCGCACGTTGCTTTGGCGAGCGCTGGCGCAAGGCTTGGAGAGATATGGCAGCGCACCGTCCGCCACCGCGCAGCCACACGCGCGCCCAGCCTTCTCCCCAGGAGATGTGCTGCGCTTGCTGAGCCTCGCGTTCGGCTCTGGCGTGGAGTGCTGTGGCATCTCCCTACCCGACCCGCGACATGGCAGGAACGTCTTGGCTATGCAGCATCTTGTGAATCGCCTCAACTCCCCGCGTGGCGGCATCGCCGCCCACACCCCAGGACACGTTGAGGAGGTCAGTGAACAGCTCAAGCGCATCTCCGTCGACCTTGATGGCGGCGCGGGCGGTGGCATGGGTGACATGAGACATTATGGTGTGGCCCCGTACTACGACGTGCTGCTCGACGCAGCGCGGCAGACACGCGCGGCCAGCGGTCAGTCCATGGACTGCGTTGGCAGCGGCTACACCAACTTCACGTATGCCTTGGCCCTGCAGCAGCCCGGCGTCTTATCACCAGATGTGAGTCAGAGTGCATCTCCGTCATCGCCATTGTCATCACCGGCAGCATCTTCGCAGACGTGGGCACCGTCGATGGCGGCCGTGCTGGAGCTGACCACAGTCCCCGCTGCCTTCTCCCCGTCTGTCGCGTCGTGGTCCGGCGCAGATCAGGACGACGCCACGACACCACGGCGTGACCAGTCGCTCTCGGAGCAGACCGCCGCCGTGTCTCCCCTCGTGCAGCCACGTACTGGTAGGACAGGCGAGGCGCTGCGGAGCTGGTTAGAGGCACAGATCCGTTGCAGCGATGCAGGGCAGCGTCAGCAGCATGGAGTCGCCGGTACCCTTCTTCTCCGGCTGGAGGAGGTCGCAGAACTCAGCTGTGCCTTCTGCGGGGCCCACGGCCACATCTGGTCTGACTGTCACGATCAGCACCCCTCGATACCCCAGCTGGCACCGCAGAATGCGGCATACGCGCCACCACCAATGCCCGAGAGCAGTCGTAGCGCCACGGACCAGGTCCACTCAGAAGGCCAGGACGGACACGGCAAGAGCGACACTAGCACATCAGAGCGCGACTCGCTGGAGGCGGTGTCGGCTCGTACGGTGCTGCAATCGAGTCTTCTGCTTCACCGGGACGAAGTCGCAGCGGCACTGAGTGCGGACGCAGACCACATCAGCGCGTCACGATACGGCGGCGCGGTGGTCTCAACGTGGCGCGAGTCGGACGAGCTCGTTCGCGTCCCTAACCAAGGTCCCTCCGCGCCTCTCAACCTGCACGCCCTTCGGCACGAGCAGAATAAGCCCGCCATGCACCGCCGCTCCTTGCGCTGCGCCTACTGCCACGGGCGCCATCACATCACAGCCTGCCCTCGACTTGCAGACACAACGACCTCCCCATCTGCCACGCTGACGGGCAGCCATCGCGGCGCTGGAGCAGCGGCCCATGACGCTTCGGAGAGAAGCACCACCCCGCTCACCACCAGCGAGCTGACCGCACTGGAGCAGAGCGTGCCGGATGCCCTCTTTTGTCTCCGTTGTGGTGGACGGGGTCATTTGGTCTCCACGTGCCCACATGTACCAGCAGACCTCCACACCGCCACGCATTGCCCCATCTGCCTACAGCCGCGGTCGAAGCTGTCCCGCGGACACACCCCAGAGCACTGCCCGCGAGCGAAGAAGGTACCGAGCTCACACACCGAGCAGGGAATTGCCAAGGATGTTCTCGAGGCGCGTGCCGCTGCGCAACGCGAGCGTGTTGCGCTGCACCGTCAGAAGTCGCGGCGGCGGCGCGGCTCGATGTTGGTGGCAGACAGCTTCGTTGATCGCCGCGACATGTCCCGCGACTGACGTGTGTGCTGGCCACCACGGTGTGAAGCACAAGACGACGAAGAAGACAAGAATATATACAGCACGCCGCGGTCATCAGCTTGGTGAGACTGTGAAGGCAGAATACTCTCGAATATCACAGATTTCTTTTTGGACCCACTTTGTTCGTTGTTTCACCGCGCACTTGTTGTCCGGGTGCGCGCTGCTCGTGAAGTTTCTGCTCATGCGCAGCATCTTCGACAGTACAGTGAATGGTGACACGTTTCCACACTAACACATACACACATACAACTTCTCTTGACTGGCAGCACACAACACGTTGAGTGGCAGATAGGTATACAGCTGCAGCGTCGCTCGTGATCCGGCACACATTGAAGTGGCTCCGTTACTAGAGGGGTGCATCTCTCCCCCCCCCCCCTCCTTCCCTGGTCCATGCTTATCTTCACCAGAACATGAAAAACGGAAGAAGAAGCAGTTGCAGCCATGTGTGACGTCAAAATGGTTCAAAAATATTTAAACACATTGCCTCACGCTCTTCCCCATTCCTTTTCTTGCTGATTCTGTTCGGTTCCTCTGTGGTTTCGATATTTTTTTTTGTTTTGTTCTTTCATGCAGTGCACGTCCACAATTCTCACACAACAGCAAAACAACAGTAATAGCAATTACCACAACAGAATCTTACCGTGCATCGTGGTGAGTTCAGATCACGTCTCCGACTAGACGGTTTCTTTCACGAAGGCGCACAGCACAAGCTGACAGACAACCAGATACGCAAACCTCCAGCGATGTGGTCTGACTGGAAGCAAAAAATAAAAGAGTTTGCGGATGACATCACCTCTCCTCAATTCATTGATGAGGAGGAGGAGGAAGGTCGCGCCGAGCGTCGTCGCCGCGAGGGTGATGAAGATGCCGCCGATGATGACGACCTCCCTATTCGACTTCCCGGTGTGCCAGCCGTCGGCGCATCGCCCTCTAGTGTTCGACCGACAACTGATTGCGATCCGACTGCGGCTGTGGCGAGCGCATCTGCTCTCACGCACGGCCGTCAACGGGATGATCCTTCCAGAAGATTGGAGTTCACCGTGGAGCGTGGCACGGCACCACCACCTCCCCCTGAGGCCAGTGTTGAAGCGCACAGCAGCGCCTCTGCATCACCGGCCGTATCGGCAACGCGCACAACGCAGGCAGATGCGACTGGCGAAGATGATTCTGCCCCTTCGCCAGTCTCTGTGAGCCCCGCTATGGTGAGTGCTGCGGGCTCGCCTCACAGCAGCACCCACAACACACCCAATGCTCATGGCAGGACAGCTGAGCTCGTGGACGCGCTGCAGCAGCGCGTGGCCTCACTGGAGGCCGAGAAGGCAGACATTGAGGCGCGTGTGGCGGAATACCAGGAGCAGGTGCGCGCCAGCCACGATGAGACTGTTGCGTACTACGAAAGACTTCAGCAGCAGCGTGAAGCAGAATTTCTCCAAGAGGCAGCAAAAGAGAAGACAGCGCAGATGGCAGAGGTGGAGGCGTGCAAGCAGCAAATAGCATCCGCGGAGAGCGCACGGCAAGCAAGCGAGGCACGCGTGAAGGCGCTTGAGGAAGCACTCGAGGCGAAGAGCACGTCGGCGCCGGAGCAACCAATGAGCTCCACAGCGATCACAGAGGAAGCAATGCGCCAAGCAGAAGAGGACAACAAACAACTCCGCGCTGAAATCGCCAAACTTCAGAGCGAGGTGGCAGCGATGCGTACACCGGCTTTCACTCAAGCGGACACCGCCGCTCTCGACGATAAAGTGGCTGACCTGGAGGCACAGCTGGCCGCGGCTGAGAGACGACACGTGGAGCTGACACAGCAGAACACGGAGTACTCCGCGGCGCTGGAAGAACGGCAGCAAAAACTGACGCTCGAGCAGAAGGAAGCCGTGGCGCGCCTACAGGTGCAGCTTGCAGCGGCAGAGCAACGTGCATCGGCTCTTCAAAGCTCCTTGGACGCCGCGCAGGAAGAGATCGCGCGTCACGCGAGTGAGGAAACAGCTCAGGCGGATGCGTTGCCGCTGCAGACAGAAGATTCCCGACTCGCCGACCTGAGCAGCCGTCTCGAGGCTGCCGAAGCACGGGCCTCGAAAGCAGAGGCTGACCTGCGCATTGCGCAGGAAAACATTGAGTCTCTCCGTGCGAGCACCGCTGCGCAGCTCGAGGCGTCCAAGGCAGCCCTGACGCGAGAATGGGAGGCCCGCTTGGCGACCGTGCAAGGTGACAAACTAACAATACAGCACCGCCTCGAGGCGACACAGCGTGAGCTCGACGCACTCGAACACGCCAGACAAGAAGAAAAGAACCGTGCCTCGGCTGCCGGTGACGCCTCGTTGGCGGAACTGCGGGCAATGCACAGCAAACTCGAGACGGACATGCGGCATCAGGAGACGCTGACCCAGCAGCTGGAGGCGACCGTCGAAGAAGCGCTGCGGCGTGCGGACGTGGACCTTCCCTCTCGTGGCCGAACGCGTTACGCGCTCTCTGACCTCGTGGCTGTACTCACCAGTGAGTTCAGTCGACTCGTGGAGGAGCAAGACAAAGCAGAGCAGGTCCTGCAGGAATGGGAAGACACGTACGAAAAGGCGAAGGATGTCAATGAGTCGCTCAACGAGCAACTCAGTGAGGCGTGGCGGAGCAATGGTGTTCTGCAGGAGCAGCTCTCGACCGCCGAGCACGCGCAGCAGCAGGCGCAGCTCACCGCACAGGGTCTTCAGGCGCGTCTCAGCGAGTGTGAGAGGGCCCTGATGGAGGAGCGTCGGCAGCGGCAGGAGCTGAGCGATGAAAAGTCGAGCTGGGTCCGTCGCATAAGTGAGACCGAATCGGGTGTGGCGGGCCAGCAAGAGATGCTGCGTGCGTTGGAGGAAGAGGTGCAGTCTTCGCACGCACTGATCGCTGAGCGCGAGGAGGAGCTCGCCGTGGCACGGCGCAGTGTCGAAAACTTGCAGCTCGCCCTGGACTCATTCAAGCAAAACCGCGCACGAGACGTGGAGGAGCGGACAGGTGATCTCAGAGCCGAGCTGGAAGAACTTCGCGCACAGCTCGCAGATATGGAACAGTCTGGCGACTTTGGTCGCCGACGCGGCGCGTCAGAGAGCTACGCCGGCGGGGACAACAGCAACAACAGAAACAGCAGCGGGAATGGTCCTGCGAATGAGCACCTGATACAGCAGCTCGCAGCGAAGAACCTCGAGGTGACCGCGCTGCACGGCAAACTACAAGAGCTCCGTCGCATGCTGGAGGACACCGCCAAGCAACTGAGTGGCGAGACGATGATCGACAAGGGTGTGGCATCGCACCTCATGGTGAACTACATTCACGCCTTCGTTGGCCATCGCAAGGAGGCAGATGAGATGCTGAAGGTCATGTCCGGTCTCCTCGGTTGGGACGACGAGCTCCAGGAGAAGGCAGGGCTCCTGCCAGGCCCGATGAACCCACACCCGCCAGAAGCCAAAGGAAGGCGTGGCTTCTTCTCACTGGGTCGCCGAGGGCCTGCGAACGCGGCGGCATCACCCGGACAAGGCGGGGGCGGTTCGCGAGACAACAACACCAACGCAGTTGCACGCGGGTCTGCGGGTGTCAAGAAACCTTCATTGGCCGCGTTGTGGGTTGACTTCTTGATGAAGGAGAGTGCTGACGACAACAACAACAACAAGCGGACGACCAAGGCAGACGCAGAAGGTACTGATGAGGCCAAGGCGTCGTCAGAGCCTGTCGCCACCACTGCGGCATCATCAACGGACGCATCGCCAGAGGCACCTGCTCCTGTGAAGAACGAAACGATTGAGCCGTCTCCGGTGTCATAGATTGCGTGACATCGGAATCACACAACGGTATCACTGTTTGCTGAAGGGCGCGCTCAGTTTCATTGTCTTTTCACTTTTTTCTTTCTTCGCTTCCCGGTTCGCTTCTTGTTGATCTGAGTTGCTCTTGTGTCGTGGGTATAGACATGGGCCTCTCGTACTTTCATTGTCTCATACTTCCTCCTCGTAGTTTGCCCTGCCCCTTTCTTCCGTTTTCTTTCCTCGCCCTTGGCGCGGTCGCGTGTTGTCTTTGGGTATATCACAGGTCGTTAGTCTTGTTGTTGTTTTCCCCAAGGTATGCGTGCTCGGCAAACACCGCATACATTGCTTGAACAAGCCAAACAAAGAAAAAAGAAACAATGCGAATGCCTAACTGGGTGTCGTCAAAAAGGAAAGCACAAAAGCCGCGCGTGACGATACTCATCAAGATAACGCAGCAGAAAGCGGACCTCGCACTCTGGTGGCACGAAGTCTATCACTTGCATCGTTTTTTTTTAAATCTGTGTGATGCGATTGGCCCTCTGCGAACGGCTCACCAAAAATCGTTCGCCTTTTCTTTCCTTCATTTCTCCACGTATGTCTGATCATGTTGCGAGACGTACGCTCTTATTGACAGAACATATCTCCACACTTTCTCCCTTCTCTCTCTCTTTCTATTCCCTTTGTCTCTCAACACCACAACCACGGTATGCGTGTTGACGACGAAATCATGACATGCCAATCAGAAATTGAAAAAAGACACTTGCAGCAGATCAGAACGCCAACGCGGAGAGAGAGAGAAAGCGAAGGCAACTGTCTGGAACAGTGTTAGAGGCGTAAACAGAACGGAGGCGAGTAGCTGTCCTTTTTTTGTGTGTGTTTCATTACACGGCGCCTGTACCTTTTTTTTCTCGTTGATTTTTTTCAAATACTTTCGAGCACACTGACTCACTCTTCTTTGTTGCCTGATCAGATATCTTGCTTTTCTGTAATTGCAATTGTGTTTTCATCAAATAAATTTTTTGTGTTGTCGTTTATTCTTTTTTTTTCCTTCTCTCTTCTTTGAGTTGGCCGTGTCTTGTAGGAAGAGTGA
>JASANS010002319.1:0-54175 GCA_030849605.1 Wallacemonas sp. 195SL | reverse complement strand
GGTTTTTTCCGTGAATGCTTTTTTCTTTTGTCAAACAGAATTTGACTGGACGTTGTTGAAAGGTGGAAACCGAAAAAAAGAAAGGGGGAAAAAAAGCGCTATCAATAAAGGAAAAAAGCAAGCGAAGCAAAGCAAAGCAGAAGGGCTATATTAAAAAAAAAAACTGAAGTCAACACACTCACAATTTGTTTTTGTTCTTGTCTTTTGATGTTCGCTAAGCTGCGCTCATTTCTCTCCTTTTATTTTCATAGGTCTTCATGAATGCTTGAAAACAAGGCGTCCTGAGCTTCTCACAGCAAGTAAAATTTCTGTTGTTTTCGTTATTGGTGTTTCAATCACATCCAAAGCAAAAGAGAGAAAAAAAGTGGCGTTTAACAATAAAAAAAGACCGTGTCTTCTTTTATTGCCTACGCATGTATTGACTCCATCATTATTCAAGCCATGATCTGAAACGCATTGTCTCGAGGAGAGACGACGTGTGTTGATGTTTGCTGTGTGGAGAGTTTTGCGAGTTTCATCCACTCGCCTGCATGTGATCGCAAGCTGTATTCCTCGACGTGACGTATGTCGAGTTTGCCTATGAGTGTGTGTGTGTATGTGTGCCTCTCATTCATTTGGCGTAGCAGACAGCGCATTCACAGTTGCGTGTATCAGCGGGGGATTCCATCCGCCCTTCAAAAACAAAAAGCGTATCTTTTGTTTCTACGCGGCTCTGTTACTGTCTCGCCCTGTTCTCTCTCATCACCACGACACACACACACACACACACACACACACACACAAAGCCAATGTCTTCCACATCTCTCCCCCCCCCCCCCCCTCTCCCCCTTTCATTTCTTCTTATCGCGTGATCTTGCATGTTCTTTTCTTCTTTTTGTTTGTTTGTTTTCTTTTTCACTCTGTCGTTGCTATCCAAGAAAAGGAGGCAGATGGAATTGGCAGATGATCGGCTCGGTCGCGCGAACCGTCGTGCCAACGCTGGCAACCGCCTGCAGGAGCTGCTTGAACAAGGTCTTGACGCAGAGGAGGAGCGTCTCCTCGAGGCACTGAGCGAGGTATCATCAGACAGCAGCTTCCGCGGTAGTGACGAAGAAGCCATCGACTTGATTGACAGTGATTTCTCCGAGGAAGAGGTAGACGGCACCTTGGAAGGCGAGGTCATTGAAACCGACGCGACCGTTCGGCGCGAAGAGCGGAAAGAGCGTCAAGACGAACGCAAGCGGCGCCTGCTGCGTTCTCAGCAGTTCTCCTCTTCAGGTGCCGCGTCGCGTGGCAAGCGTTCGCGTTCTGAGAATGCCGCCGATGGGATGGGTAAGGAGAGCGAGAGAAACAGAGATTACCGTGCTGTAGGGCGGCTGCGACCTCCCCCGACGATTCCCCTCGAGACCAGACTCGCAGACGCGGTCGCCCGGGCCGAGGCGATCAGGGAGGCTGAAGCTGAGAATGCCGAGCACGAGGGCGAGAATGACGACGAGAAGGCGACGCGCGAGGCTGTGAGCGGTGCACGCGGAGGTGCCTCTGCGAGTCGTGTGGCGGCTGCCTCCTCCGGGCAACAGACCCGTCGCCGGCGTCGTCGGCGTGTGGGTGGCGGTGTTGGCAGCAGCGGCTCGTCCTGGTTTCTCCCCATGTACATGACCGAGCTGATTCTCAGCCAAGGGCACGTGCCCGACGCTTGGTGGGATGTGGAGACAAGTCCTCTGACGTACACCGTCTTCGCCTCTCACTGCCCAGCGCGCATGGGCTGGCTGTGCAGTCCGACGCTTCCCCCACTGTACCTCGCCGCGGCACAAGACCGCGCTGCCTATCTGTATACCTCACCGTGCGTGCCTGAGTTTTTCTCTGTCAACGCACGCGGTGATATCACTCCTGTCGAGGCAAGCGGCAACATCAACAATAGCACACACCACAGCGGCGCCGGCGCGTCGAAGCGTCGTCAGCAGGCCTCTGCCGCGGCGTCGAAGCAAGGCGGTCGCACGGAAGCACCGATTATTGCCTATCTTCTTGCTCCACCCCGCGCGTCACAGCAACCTGTGGGGTACTCAAGCGGGCTTTCGACGTTGGCCTCATGCTCTGCGCGCACCGTCCTGTCCTTCTCTGATCTTCCTCTGATATTGCAAGGTAGCCTTGCCTCACAGCACGCGTTGAATGCTTAAATCACACACACACACACATTCACACAAATGAATGAAAAACAAAAATCTCGAACATCAAAGAATTCAAATCTTTGCATTTTCTGTCGTGGCGCAGGAGCGCATGCAAGGCGTCTTGGGATCGTTTTTTTTCTTTTGCTGTCTGGTGGCCCGGTGTGTTACCAACCTACGTGTACAGATTGGCAAGTAAGCGCTCTCCGTTGTGCCTTTCGAATTCTCATTTGGCAATTTCGAGTGGTGCACAGATGTTTCAGACTCGTGAACGTTCTCGGTCATGATTGCCTTCCCTCCTCCTCACATGTTCTCTCTCTCTCTATCTGACTATCTATACATGTATGTCTTTCCGAAGAAACCCGATATACGCAGTTACTCTTGCGCATCTCATTCTATTCTCTACCTCATCCAAATTTTAAAAAAAGCCCAAACAGGATACGAAGCAATGTCCAACAATATGGATGAACTCGATAAGGCCGTCAACCAGCAGCGCGCGGCAGAAGAGCAGCAGCTCGACGGCAAGAAGATTCAGCTTCGCGTGCAGCAGCGTAGGGGTAACAAGTGCATTACCACTGTTCAAGGACTGCGCCAGGACCTCAACTTTGAGCGCGTTTGCCGTGCTTTCCAGAAGGATTTCGGTTGCAATGGGAAGGTCATCAATGCAGGCAGCGCGGGTATTGTCATTCAGTTCCAAGGTAAGTGGTCTGAGGAGCTGAAGGAGTTCATTATCAAGCATCGTTTCGCCAAGAAGGAAAACCTGGAGACTCACTCTCTGTAAAGAAAAAGAAAGGCGAAAAGAGAACAAAAGAGCAGAGAAGCAATCACGAAGTATTGTGGCTCTTCATCTCGTCGTTTGCTGGCTATTTGCTTTTTTTTTTGGTGGAAATGATGTGTTGGTGACCGAGTGCCGAAAGAAAGAAAAAATAATAAAATTGTTTTAATGAGAAAAAACTGTAAACATATAATATTTGTTGATTGCCGTTGTCGTTGTTCCTTTTGCAGCGTCCCTTTTTTTCTTTGTTTTGTTTTCCCTCTCGTTTGTCAATGATTAAATAGAGATGGCGTTTAACTGAACACGCTGCTGCAGAGCAATACAACATCTAACAAAAAAAAAGACTCGAAAGGGTGAATCGGAAGTAGTAGCACAACACCGAATACTGATGAGCGTATTTGTGTGTGTGTGTGTGTGTGTGTGTGTGCATTGACGAATTGCAATCGTTGTCAATCGCATTTGCGCATTGAGATGAGCTGAACATGACTGGAGCGCTGGCCACGACAGTCCGTGTAACCACACCCCAAATATATAGTTTACTTTCCCTTCTCTTTTCTTTTTTTCTTTTTGTGTGTCAGCGCTTTCAGTGGCTGAGTTTCCGCAAAAGAAAGAAAAAAGGAAAGATCCGAGGCATAGAGAGACACGCGCACACACTTTTTTATCTCCATGCTCAAAAAGATATGGTTGGCTTCTGAAACGACGAAATGCTTCACTTATATACACACAACTCTCTCTCTCTCTTCTCGTTCTTTACCTTTATGCGATCGATCGCCTGTGTGCGTTGCTGCACGCCTCTATCCCCTTGTCCAACATGATGAAGGTTCTTTTTCACACTGAAAGGCCTCTTGCCACTTACTTTTCCCCGATTATCATCCCTCCCCCCCCCCCCCAAGATCTCATCTCTGAGGGAAAGGGAAAGCAGAAAGCAGATAAATAAATATACATTTTTTTTTGCGGAAAGTGCCATTCCAAAGCATTCTCGAGTGCAACAAAGAAGAAAGCAAGAAAAAGGAAAAGAGAAGGGACATCTATCCACAGTTCTCTCTCTCTCTTTCTCACACTCTCTTTGTGTCTCATTTTGACTTTAACATATCTCCGTACAGCGAAGCCGCACCAGAACGTCGTGTGCTGGTTTGTTGATTCGTCCTGTCGAGTGCGAGTGGCATTTTTCTTCAAGAAGAAAAAAGGAAAACAGTTTTGGCATTTGAATTTTTGATTCGTTTGTTCAGCAAAAAGAAAAGAAAAGAAACACAGCATAATGCCTGTTGCCCCCGAATTCATTCCGCTGACGAAGAAGCATGAGATGTTCGCCATCTCATCGTGGCGTGACTCGCCCGGGCACAAGCCTGAGCCGCAGCCTGGTGGCTCCCTCGACAGCCTTCGTAACAAGCCGTCGAGTGGCGCTGCGGTGGCGGGGGCTCTCTCTCCGCCTCTCCCTGCCGCGGCGGCACCGGCTGACGCTGACGCAGCAAAGTCCGCAGAAGGCGGTAAGCGGCGTGGCCATCGGCACCGCAAGCGTGAGAACGCTGCAGCCGCTGCGGCCGCGGCCGCCGTCGTGGAGGTGGAGGACTTTCTCGTGCACGTGCGCCTGCCCAACGCCACGTCGAAGCAAACCTTGATCTTCGAAGTGCAGACCCACAACACGCCTCTGCGTGTGGTGGACGTTGGACAAGACAGAGTCATCGCACAGCGCCGCGCGACGGAGACGACGGCGACAACGGCAGATTGTGCTGCTGTGCCGCCCTCGCCCACACCCGCACCCATCTCAGGCCCGTCTGGCGTGAAGCCATCGTCGAAGCCGCTCGCCAACACGGCGCAGAACCAACTAACTCAGCCGTTGGCCCTCTCGCCTTTTCGCACGCCAGCGGTGCACGGTCGCGCTGACATGGAGATGGATATGGGTCTGCCGCCCGCCATGGCGTTGCCGCCTTCTCAAGTGGGTGCGGCAGGGACGTCGGCACGCGCGCGCGCAGCAGTAGCCGATGGTCATACTACCGCGACCGCACCCGCTACTGCGGCAGCTCTCACAACCAACACAACCGTGATGTCTGACGATTATCAAGTTTCCTTTTTGTTTGCCGAGGAGGAAGAGGCAGACAAGACGGTGACGTTGGTGCAGAAGCGCTGGCCGAATGCTGTGGTGACCAAAGTATCGCGACCCCGTGGCACACTGAACGCCTCGCTCGTGCTGAAAGGTCTGCCAGGCCTTGGCAAGACGGAACTCTTGTTGGATGAGCTCATGCTACTCCCGCACAAGCCCTCCTACGTCCGCCTCCACCGAGGTGATCGCGGGGTGTTCAAGAGTGTTGTCTTTGTCAAGTACGCCACGCGCGAAGCTGCGGAGGACTGCAAGCTGAGACTGGAGCGCTATCACCTCGGGAACCGGCCTCTCAAGGTGGAGTTCAAGAAGAAGGCCGCCAAGGTCGCGGAAGTGGAGGCCGAGGACAGCGCAGCACCCGGCTCGCTTCAGCAGCTCGTGCGTGATCTGCGTGTGAGCAGTGCGAACGAAGGCTTCACGTACCAGCGCAGCGACCTTTCTAAGGAGGAGCTGAAGATGCTGAAGCAGTTGTGTCAATCATACAACTTATACTTCGACATGACAGACACCAAAGTCACCGTGCGACGGGCCTTGGGGCGGCACCGGCCAGGGGCACCAACGAGCGGCAGCCCATCGCCGGCGATGCGACCTCAGAGTACACCGGCGTGGGTGATGCCTACCCCTGCAGGTCTGGTGCCACGCGACTTCAAGGGGCTACGTCACTGGCGTGATGTTCGCAACCAGCAGCAAGAGGTGCAGTCTCAGCAGATTGGCATCATTCGCCCTCTCGGGCCAGACGATGGCAAGGCTGCTTTCTCTGCAGGGCGTGGACGTCCGCTGTAGTCTTTGCCCCCCCCCCCCCCCCCCCCCCAACACACACACATTCTCTCAATCTCGATCTCGATCTCTTAGTCTCCCTTGTCAATATCACGGGAAATGACTGAGTGGAAAGAAAGAAAAAAGAGAGGGGAAAAGGAGGAAAGGGCGATCTGAACCGAGGAGAGGAAGCGGCATCGTTGAACGCGAATGGAAGTGAGTAGATTGTTAAAAAAGAAAAAGAGGGGACAAAGAAAATGAAGGTGACAGCGTGAATCGCTTTTAGTAATCCTATTCGTCGCTTATCTGTTCTCTTATTTTCTGTTTCCTCTTTTTTTTTTCTCGCACTCACGTTCAATCTGCCACCGTTACTGCATCTCTTTCCCGGAAGTTGACCGTCCCCATGGCCTTCCTTTTCTATTGTGTTGTTGCTGTTGTTGTTGTTGTTGTTTTGTGTGTGTGTGTGGTTCTCTCTTCGTTGAGCATCCGTCCTGTTTACACATCAGGCCAAACACAATAACGTTGCACATACACTTCTCAACCAAAAATGATATTTGCATTGTTCTTATTATTTTTTTCGCCCTCTCTACTTCGCCTCTTTGTTTGCTTTTTCCCAAATGTTGCTGCTGTTCTTGTTTGCTGTTGCTGTCACTTATTGTGCTCACATCGTGATGTGGTACGGTCAAATGTGAAGTAGCAGCTCAACAGACAGCGGGAAAAAAAACTAGGGTGCAGAAAAGAAAAACAGAGATGAGCATCTCTCTCTGACTGCATACAAGCACAGTGGCCTCAGATGGTGGTGTAATTGTTGTGGTGTTGAGGGTTTGAAGTGTATGTGTTTGTGTTTATGTGCGTAAGTGTGTTTGCTGTGGTTGTCTCTCACATGCGTTTCTTTCGCTTGAGTTACCGATTATTTGTCTTCTTCTTCCCTTTTTAACAGTTGCAAAAAAAAAAAAACAGTAGTGTTGTGTGTTGGGGGCGAAAAGGTGGAGAGAAAGACAGAAAGAGAGAGAGAGAAAGAGCTCATGAGAAGACACAAAAGAAAAATAGCTTATCTGCTCGGTCTACTATTGTTTCTTATTTGTGGCTTATTTCTCTCCTTTTTTTTTTTGGTCGTTTTGTCATGTTGACCTCTCTTTCTTCCACGCGCATAATGCTTCTGTTTAGTCGCTTTGTTTTTTCTTCTTTTTTTTTTACTAATGCGGAAAAGTCACATATATTCTCGAAAAAAAAGTTCTTTCACTTGTGAGCCTCAACAAACATTCATGAGCACGAGATCACAAAATAACACAGACAGAATAGAAAACAATACAAACACCAGCCAGAAGCACACGAAATGTTTAAAACGAAGATGGAAAGGATAAACGCTCCTCACACTGCTACGACATTTCACCGCCCACACTGCGGTGTTTGAGATGGCTACAGTTATAGTGGAGAACCTTCCCTGCACACGGGCATATACATGTGTGCTTGTGCATGCTGCTGTTGGTGTTGAGGGTTTCCGCTGTTGAGACGTGTACAAGTAGTAGAATGAAAGACGAAAGCAGCCTTGTTCTCGCCTTCGTCCTGGTCTTCTTTTTTTTTTTCGTGTGTAATCTAGCACGCCAAAGTTGCAAATCTCTTCCGGTCTTGAATCAGAGCTACCTCCCCTCCCCTCCCACACACACACAATTGCTTCTCACTTCGTATTATTTTTTCTAATTGTTTTCTCGTCTTACGCTTTCTACCGCTGTTGGGGCTTCTCTCTTTTCTTATTGTGTGTTTGTGTTTAAGACAAACGCACTCCACATTGCGTTAAAGAGAGAGAGCGACTCAATGTGGTCATTTGAAGCACTCCCAAAAGGCGGTGCCGTTGATCTGTCCTGCCTCGTCTGCAGGCAGTCACAGAGCTGTGTGTTCCGCAGCAGTACGTGGACACGAAGCCAGAGACTTTCCACCGAAAACACCGACGTAACCTGCCGCGATGAAGACCTCTACGATGGACCTGTCGCACTAAAGGCCATTGCGAGCTGCGCAGAGACGACGACGATAACAACACCGAAAGCGGATCGTGACGCTGTGGAGGAGGGCCAGGGGACATGGCACCCTCTTCTCTATGAAGCCTTTGTGCACGCGTACTTGTCGCGTGCGGCGCGTACTCGCCGATGCGGCGTGCCTGCCTTTGTGGATTGCGTCGCTGTAGCTGGTGATGCCGCAGAGCGGTTAAATCGTCTCCTGTCCTCTTCAACGGCCCCTTCGGCACTGGCATACCCTGTTCTCGTCACGCAATTCATCAAGGCCGCGCCAGTCAGCCGGCTCTTTTACACGTTTCCTACACTGCCATTCTCAGTAGTGATCTCCATCATAGTGCAGCTCACCCACCTCCTCGCGGTGCTTCAAAAAGACATGGGTGTTGTCTACGGCGATCTCAAGCTCACCAACGTCCTCATCGCGCAAGATCGGGGTCGAGTGTGGCTTGTGGATTTTGCGAGCAGCGTGGTGTGTTGTCCGACGTCTTCTCACAGGAACAGCTCGTCGGGAGATGAAGAGGTGTCTCTCGCGGCACGGCACATCGTGGCAAGCACCACGCCGCACCTTCTCTGCCCCGAGCTGCGTGTGCTTCGACACGGCCTCGAATCCATGAGCAGCCGCACCTCGACCACCGCATCGTCGACGTATGCGTGTCACCATGACATTGCGTTGCAAGATGTATGGGCCCTTGGTGTGTTTTGTGTCGAAGTGCTTTGTGGTCGTCTCTTCCATGGTGAGGCCCTCGTCACGGCGGTGGTGAACGCCTGTCTTGCAGAGACGGATGATCAGCGGAGAGTCCATTCTCATCCGGCAAACGAAAAGGAGAATGGGCAGGACGCACATCGCCTGCAGACGGCGATGGCGGACATCAGAGCGTGGGTGCGTGCGTCTCTCAACGACGAGGCTCGAGCACGCTACGCACGGTGTGTCTCTTCTGCCGATGACGCATCTCCGCTAGCGAGTGGCGATGAGGCTCTTTGGAATGCCATGGTGAAGTGGATTGGGAAGCTGCTCGAGCCAGACCCACGACACCGTTTTGCCATGCCACGTGGAGAAGAGACAGCGGCAAGTGAGACTGAGCATGTTGGTCGTAGTGCTGCATTGTCTCATCAACGACCTGCTGCATGGGACGCGATTCTGGATCACGAGTTCTTCCACATTCTACAGGCACGTGCGCCGTCTCTCATGCGCTTTGCCCGGCAAGCTGGTCAGCCTGTGTCGTCTGCTGTAGCCGAAGTGAGCAGCAGTGACGCCGACGAGGACTGCTGGTGGTGGCCGGAGGCGCTTGAAGAGGAAGTTGGTGATCTCATGTTGGGCTTGTGAGAGAGCGCCAGGGAGACGACGGCTCTCTGCGTTGCCGTATCTTCAGCTGCCCCACAGCAACCCTTTTTCCTATCATTTGGCTCTCAAGATTCCGTACTCTGATCCTTTTTTGTGCGAGATGGCGCTCGCAAGTGACACACGGGTAAACGGGAAAAAGGAAAGAAAGAGTATCAGAGTATCTCAAATACAAAAAAAAAAACAGATGTAGTGCAAGTAGTCAAGCCATGTGTGCTGTGTTGCCTCACGCATGTGACTCGAGAAAAGGGACAGAACAGATCCGTTCTTTCTTTTCTGCTCACTCTCCAACTATGTCATGTATTACCCATTAAATCTACCAACGTACCCTCCTCCCTCGACACTCATTTCGTTCGTTCATCACACCGATTCACCCTGTTTTTTTTTTCACCCTCTCTCCCTCTCTCTATTTTCGTTGTGCATGTGAACTTGAAGACTTGTTCGAAGAAGAGATTGTAATCCTTTCCTCGGCGTTCTTTGATCTCTCTCTTTTTCTTGTCGCTGGTGTTGTGTTTTGTTGTCATCTGTGCGTGTCTGTGAAATTTTCATTCACGCATAGTTGAGCTTTTGTTCTTTTGTTTTTCTTTTAGAGTGTTGATTGCCTGAACAACGCCAGTGCAAGAGAAAGCAAAGTGGTCAAGAGCCTTTTGTTAGTACTGTTTATCTGTATCTTTCCTTGTTAGAGTGATCTTGCACGGCCTCAGATGCGTGGGCGAGGAAGAGGACGTGGCCGTGGTCGAGGCCGTGGGCGAGGACGCGGACGTGGTGGCAATGAGCGCTCGCTCGCAAACGGGAGACGTGCGTCTGTGCCTGCCACAGCAGAAGCTGCTGACACATCACTCGCGACAACAGACTCGCCATCCGCATCGCATCACGTCATTTCGCACGTCGGCACACGGGAAGACAATTTCTCAGTACTCACACCAGAGAGTGGTGGTGGTGGTGGTAGTAGTGGTGGTGGTGTGGTCGTTGTGGTGCCCAGACGCCGCATGATCACGCGTGGCTTGCTGCAAGGGACGTCGCCGGCGCTTTTGAATGATGTGCCGGACGCCAAAAGTCGTCGTGGCCGCGGTGGCCGAGCTGCGGGAGGCCGTGGTCGTGGTGGCAGCAAGCACGCACGTGATGGGTCCGCAAACAACGGTGAAGCACGACTCACAAGCAGTGCGCTCGCACGCGACGGGCTGAGCTCGAGTGGTGTGGCAGGATCGGGACACCGTGTGGTGGTTGTCGGAGGCGTGCTCAAGTGCGTGTGCAATGCTTTTCTCATCACGACGCAAGAAACCTTGTTGGAGTGCAGTCGCTGCCACAACTACACGCACCCGGCGTGTGTGGGGGTGGACTCCGTTGACGACGTTCGTGCGTACCGGCGCGGGGAGAAACTCTTCGTTTGTCCTTTCTGCGATCCTTCGCTCACCTCGCCTCAGGCATTGGCCATTGGACAGCCGCGGAAGAAACTTCGTCGCAGCACGTCAACGGATGTTCTAGGCCGCGGTGAAGTCGGTGTGGCAGCCCGCTCGTCTCTCGACGCGGCCGACACGTCCATAGCGAGCCCGAGCAGGCCCTTGGTGCCGGCTGGTGCAGGTGCGGCGACGAAGGCGGCTACGTACGCACGGCGTCCACCCGCAGCACGGCAAGCTGCGTTGAAGTTGACTGAAGTACCCGATGCGTTACCCCCGCCTGACCTCGCGCATCAGCTTCGCACGTTGCTCAAGCAAGTGGAGGCCGTGGCGGTGCAGCGAGGGTACGATGTGCTTTATTTGCCTGAAGACAATGTGTCCGAGTCAGACGTGCAGCAAGCGCTGAGCTGCTGTGCGGAGGCAGTTCAGCAAGCGACCTTCTCTGCGGAGTATCCGTCGTACTGCCTCTCACAGGCCCGCAGTGAGCGCTATCCTTTTGTGCAAGGTGTGCTGCTGCGGGCGAGGCCTGAGGTGATGACAGGCGGCGCGGCGGCGGCGGCGGCGGGTGTGCCCCCACGACACGGGCACGGTCACAAAAAGACATCTCCAGGTTCCTCCCCGCCTTCGTCGACGGCAACCGCGCAGGAAGATGGCGGCAGCGATGTGGGTGAGATTTGCACGATGGTGTTGTCGAATGGGATGGATATCTACGGCAACATCAAGTCTACTGTGACTCAGATCAAATCTGCCCTTAGTCGAGGGTACTTGACGCCTGCTATGATGACGCCGCACATGCGCACCTGCCTCGGTATCACGGATGTTTCAGATATGGTACATCTCACCCTCAGCGCCACGCACCCACGCTACCGACGACGTGGTCTGGCGCGCCTCCTCATGACGATCGACATGCTCCGCTGGGCTCTCCGGGGACGTTCCCGCGCGTACTTGAACATGGCCGTTGAAAAGCACCTGGTGGAAAATGGCACGCGCGTAGAGTATGCCGCGTCGGCTGCCTCGCGTCGTTTGTACGAGTCGATGGGGTTTGAGGACGTCTATCCCCGCTACGACCCAACCACGAAGGAGGAGCGGTGGACGGCAAAGGAGGCAGATATGGGGCGCGTGATGGCGAACTTGCACTTTGTGCCACGGGTGATGGAGGTGGCTCGTGCGCTGGTTGAAGAGTCAAGCCTGTCACGGTAGGAGCAGCTTTGGTGTTTTGCTGTTGCTCTTCTTTTTTTCTTTCTTTCAGAGGGCTCAGCTGTGTGCGCTGCTGTGAATGAATAGCAACGTGTGTTCTCGTGTGAGGGCGAAGGAGGGGGAGCGGGGAGGGAGGTTCTCTCTCGCTCTCTTTCTCTCTGTCTATTCGATCGTTATCAAGTCCTCTTCTGGGGGTTTTTTGAGCTGAACGTGGAGGTGCCATGTTGTACATTGTATCCTTTCACACATACACACATGTTCCTTTCTTCTTCGCTTAGAAATTGCATTGCAATTGAAATTATTTGTGTTGCGGTCGCTGTACTTTGTGTTGTTCTCCCTCTTTTATCCATCTGCCATGAACTGCAATAACAATAAAAATGTGAAACAAAAAAGCACGTTTCGTGTGGCTCTCTATCTCTATCTCTATCCCTCACTGGTGTTCTTCAGCATGGTGCTTGTCGACAAAGGGACTCTGTCTCTGACCCTTTTGTTATCTCCATGACTAAATGGCCACAGAAGTGGCATTCGCTACCTACTGTGCCTGCTCTGCGTTGCATTGCTTTGCTTGCTTGTAGGATAATTGTTGCACCGATAGTGGCTCACACACATTCACGTATGCATGCCTACATCGCACCTTCTGAGCTCGCATTTATCCTTTTTGCTGTCATTCTCGCCCTTCTGCTTCTCTTTCTATTGTCATTGGTATTGATTAGTGTTTTTTTTGTGTGTGTTATTTATCACGCAGCAAAATCAGAGCTGCCAAGAGAGAGAGAGAGGAGACTCTTGCGTCCATCATGTTCCGTCTCTCAGGCCTGCGATGGCAGCCAAAGACGCTGCAGCAAATGTTTCGCAAACTGAAGCTGGCAGGTGCACATCCTGATATCCTTTGGGGCATTGATGCCCAAAAGGCACAGCACAACGGTGAGGAAATGATTCGATTAGAGACACTCATGCATCAGCGAGAGAGCGGCACGCTGAAGAACAACGTGTCTGAAGAGTTTCTGCTCTGGCTCAAGCCTTCCTCTCAGCGTGGGCAAGGTACGCAGAGCGCGGCCCCGGCCTCCTCGGCGATGCTCAAAGCAGTGAGTTGCACTATCACCCCACTCGCAAGGCCTCAGATTGTGAAGGACCAGCTCACCCGCTTTTTCCAAGACGCGGAGATCTACGAAGACTTCGAACTCGGCCAAGGTGGGATAGAAATGGACCTGGAGGGCGTGCTGCGTCACGCTGATCAGCAGCAAAATCTGCATCTTCATCAAGCCGGCTCTCTTTACATTCGCGGAGACAAGGCCGTGGAAAACCTTCGTCGCTTCGGTGTGCTGCTCGTGGTGGAGGAAGACGGTATCTCCTACCTCGTCACGCTCCCAGAGACACAGCCGCTGTCTCCTGGTGGCAGTCAGTCGGGCACGAGCTACGCCACGTCTCAGCTGCCCATGCGGGGGCCATCCCGAGGGATTATTGGGCCCAATGGCGAGATCGACCCCGATGTTCAGGCGTTCATGGACGAGCGTGGCTTGCGTCCCTTTGACCTGCGCATGGCAGGTAGCCACTCCTCGGTAGAGCGATTCGTGACTGCGTTTGAGAGGTTGGAGAGGATGTACGACGTGCACCGTGGTCGTGCGCTGCGGCCTTCTGTGTGCCTAGTGCTCAGTCTCAAATCGCCAGACAACTTCATCGCACCGGATGGGTCTATTGTGTTGACGGTGCAACGCATGGCGTCGTGGGAAGAGTACCTGCTTGGACTCCCTCAGAGTGTGTGGCAAGACTGCGTGCGCAAGCACCAGGAGTGGCGTCTAGGGTATGCCCCGAAGCTGCAGGAGCGGAAGCGCCAGCTGGCTCGAGTGGGAGATATGTTTCACTTTTTTCGCGTTGTGATGGAAGCCCCGATTGGGGGTCGGTTAATGTGGCAGGATGACCTCATCTCCCGTTTTCACACGGAGGAGAAGATGATCCGTCGAACACTGGAGAAGTACCATTTGAAATCTGATCTCCTGAAAAAAAGAGGTGAGATTTGCGTTGTCGAGCACCTCTACAGCGTGTTGCCACAGGGTGATGGGACTCGGAAGGAAATCGGGTTCCGTGTGAGTGGGGATGGGCGACTGTACATCAACTACAGCTCCATGAGCACCGGTCAAATTCTGCGCGTCTTGAAAGATAACCTCAAACGCCTAGAAACGTTCAAGCGCCAGCACGACAACGTGACCAGCTCACTCGAACACTTGAGTCGGAGCATACCCGTCGACTTCAGTGTGGACACGAACTGGAAGCACCGTGAAGAAGCCAATCTCGTACACTGTCTTGAGAAGTTCGTGGCGACAATTAAGCAAAATGAGAGTGAGCTTGGTGCCTTCATGCGGGGTCTCACTCAGGGGGGAGAAAGCGGTGGGGGGAGCACGCAAGGTGCTCTTGTGCCGGGCAACTTGCCGGTGAAGAAACGGATGGTGTGGATTATCTCTGATCGATTCGATGTGATGCCGAGTGGTGTTGTGTTCATCCCTTACGACGTCGACTTTGATTCGATAAAGAAGATGCTGCTCACACACTCTTAAAAAAAAAAAAGAGAGAGAGAGAGAGCGACGGAAGAGAGACAGAGAGAGAGAGTCAAAGAGTTCCCGCAAAGGAGAATCAAAAAAAAACGCAGGAGAAACTGTTTCGTGATACGAAGAGCGGGAAAGTGGGCGGAACTATTTCTGATAAAAGCTCTCCTCTTCTTTCTCTTTCTCTCTCTCTCTCTCTTGTTGTTGCTGCTTTTGTTGGTCCTTTTCTTGAATAGTCGCTATTTTTGAGTCACAGTATTATTTGTTTCGTGGTTTTTTTTTCAACTAATCACCCTCGTGCCTCAGCAACGAAGTTTGGTAAACAAAACAAAAAAAAGGACATGGGAGTGAGAGACATATACATCTGACTAGCCCATGAGTCTCGTTTACTTTATTCATGCAGAACTGTAGATCGCACTCATCTTTTTTGTGGGTATTCCCTGCCGCGAAGCTGACTTGAGTCCTTCGCGCACACGCATATAGATCACGAATGATGCATCCCTTATGTCTCTTTGTCCTCACAATCCTTCTCTCCGTTGGTTCTTTTTTTTTTTTACTGCTGGTGTGAGGATTGTGCCCTCTCGGCTGCAACTGTTAATCACACGTTCTCTCAAGAACAACGATCAGCTTCGTGTTCTGTTCCTGACGCGCTCTCTAAGAGGTGTGTTTTACTCCTTTATCATCAAAAAAAAAAATCAAAACGTTATTTTTCCTTTTTTCTTCGTAGGCTTCAATAGTCGCGTCGTCGCTGAATCCAGCGTATCACTCACTGTCGATTCTTTCTCTTTTCCTTCTTTTCTTTTCTTTTTTTGCACGTCACACACAGACACACAAAGGTATTAGATACACTTTTTTTTTGTTTTTGCTTTTTTCTGTTCTGGTTGCTTGTGTGTGTGTATGTGAGGGAGTGTTTGTGAGGTGCATTTTCCAGAGGCCTTCACGAGTGTGTGTGTGCACTTCCCTTCGGTGGGCACAGACGCGCAGACGGCGCACAACAAAAAAAGAACAACACGATGGAGTTACTGGCACTGACGCCTTCGTTGCAGCATTACATCTTCAGTTTCTGTGATGCTGACCCTCTCTTTACGGTCTCACATGTGTGCCGCGAGTGGAGGCAGTACGCCCAACAAGAAGCACTTTGGTTCCATCTCTCACGGCTCAACGCGCGCCGTGCGTCCTGCTGCACATATCACCTGTGCCGGGGCAAACTACACCACGAGACTCGCGATGCCGTCACGTCCTCGTCGCCGCAGGTGGGCATGAGCGATGATGTTGAGAGTGACCCGTATGCTTTTATGTTTGGCGAGACGTTCGTCAATCCTTTCGCGGCACCCACAGCAAAGGTAGCACCAGCGTACACATCACACAGTTACGATGGGCAACACCACCAGCAGCAGCAGCAGCAACAGCCGCGTGTGGAGAGGGTAGATGCATTTCGCGGCTTACGCCTGGCGGAAGATCGTGTCCGTGTGCCTCTCTCCTTCACCCCGCAAGCCACACCATCGGAGGCGGCACACGGCGACGGCACGGACCCGTGGTGGCCACGCATGCGCTGCCCCATTCCGCCACCGCCGTGGGAAGCCTCTGCTGACTATGACTCAAGTTGGACCTCCCTCGCACGGGCCGGTGATGGCGGGCATGGTGGTGTGCGCGAGTACACGATGCGCTTCCTTCGGTACCTCTCCTTCTCACTCACCGCAACGTACCCAACTTCGCTTCAGATCCGCACGGAAGAGGGCAGTACGGACGACGACAGATCAAGTGAATCGGATGATGAAGAGGGGCAAGGACGAAGTTCCCAGCGCTCTCACCCTCTTCGTGACACACCGCGGTGCTACTACTGTCACTTCGCCCGCCTCAACAACGCGCGGCACCCGCGAGGGTGCCAACGCAGCCGCGACGGCATCGCCCTCATCTCTCCAAATGGCTACACGTTCTGCCTCTCTCCGCTGCGAGATCGCTTGCACCTTGGCCACGTAGATTGCTCTGCTGCCTCTGCACTGCGTACCTTGACGGTCTGGTACACAAGCTTCCTTCGTCATTTTGCGATTGCGGGTGAGCGTGGGTGGCAGCAGGTTGGAGCAGGCGGCGGCGGTTACCGAGATGAACGCGCGCGACCTGGTCAAGGGCGTGGGCTCTACGTTGGGGAGAGTGGGGGCAGCTGGGGCCCTGATGGCAGTGAAGGCGTCGTGTACGCCAAGGAACTCACCCTTGCATTCCGAATCGAGTGGCTCCCCGCAAGCGACGACACAGAAGTCCCTGTACAGCGGCACTCCGACAAGGAGAGGGGCTGGAGTACCGCAGCACGTAACGTCACAAGCAGGGCCGACGCCGCCGGTGATGATGGTGGTCAAGAGGGCAGTGCTGGTCCAGCGCGCGACAGTGAGGCGGCTCTCGTCGGTCCTGCTGAGTGTATTGTTGGTTTTGTAGATCGGCAAGACGTGTGGCGCTACGAGAGAGCCGCGGTAGATCTTCTCGCTGGCAGGCAGGTGCAGGGAGACATGGACTTGCCAACGTGGCTGAACCCCACGGCGGGGTCCTGGCCCGGTGCGGGAGAGGCACCCTCCTCGTCCTACTCCTCACGCCCTTTATGCACCACCGGCGGAGGGATGACGCGTGGTCTGCAACCCGCAGACCCGCTGGTGTGGGCGAGCCATTCCTCTGCGGGCGCCGGTGGAAGCGATGAGAATGAGGTAGAGGCTGAAGTCGCAAGCTGGCTGGCGGCGGCGACAAAGGACGTTGAAGCCCGCGAGAGTGCCGCGAGCCTGTCGACGCGTCCTGCCAACTCTGCGGCGCGAACATTTCAAGACGCTCCTGTTGTCGGTCACAGCACGAGCGGGTGGGGCGGCGATTTCGCACAGGGTGCGTCGTCCTCGCCGCCACAACCGTCATCGCGTCTCGAAGCCATGCGTGGCGGCGAGACTGGGGCACATCGAGCCGCGGACGTCGTGCGTGGGCCAATAGGTGGTGTGTTCGTGGGAGATACCCCGAACGGCTATGGCTTTGCCGTGCGTCACCAGAGCTGGATTCACGACCGCCACGTCAGCGGACTTGGTCTCACCACCGCCTCGACCAGTATGTCGATAGGAGATTGGGGTGTGGAGGGTCAGGAGGAGGAGGACGGAGAGACACCACGAGCAACGTACGTCATGTATCGATTTCACACGGAGGAAGACTGTGTGCAGCTTTGTGTGAACGGCGTAGACGCGGGCACCGTGTTGGTGGACGCGTTCTCGGAAGGACAGGTTTGGGTTCCTGCCGTGTCTGTCAAGGGCCCACGCTGCGCTGTGACTATTCTGCCGCCGGAAATGGTGCTGTACGAACGATAAGACGCAGTAGAGCCAAAGTTTATGGATGTTGGTGGGGGGAGGGGGGGGGCACGGAGACGACACGCATGCCCTCTCTTCTCTTTTCTTCTTCTTTCGTTGTTGCCGTTGTTGCTAGTTTCTTTTTCTTCGTGTATCTAGCACATTCTCAATCGCGCTCTTCTGCTTAATTGCGTATTATTATTATTACGTTGTGTGTGTGTGTCATAGTATTACAATTGCTTTCTTCTTCTTTTGTTGCTGGTTCCTGATGTTACCATTGTTTTGGTTTCGTGGGTCTACAGCTTCATGTGTCGTTACCCTTTCTCTTCCCACACCGTGTGAAGATTCGCGCTTCGTGACAACAGCAGCCGACCGAAGAAGTGCCGCAGCGTGCGGGCATCTGCAGCGCTGTCCTGCGCTTGTGTGTTTGCCGTACAACAGGCGCAAGAGCACCGCGCCAGTGCTGGAGGGCAGGTCCCTCTTCTGCCACGCCCAGCCCTCCCCCGCACACGTCGTGGCGGAGTCACATCGCACCCCATATCACATCAGCACGCGTTTCGGTCACCCATCATTGGGCAAACCTACTCTCACTTTCACACTCGCCTTCATCTTCATCCTCACTTGAACGTCACACGTGCAGCCTCCTAATCTTGTTTGCCTCTCAGTCTCCGTCCTCCTTCTCACGCACGCGCTCAGACCACCGTCAGTAAGCAACCATCACAGTAAAACAGCAGCAATGGGTTTGATTCCTGCCTTCATTGGTGCTCTGGTCTTCACCATCGTTGAGGCCATCACCTTCTTCTTTGTGGTCGTTGCCACGCCCATCTCTCAGGTCGACACGGGCAATGGATGCTACACCATGTGGGGATACAAGTCATCGTGCGGCAAGACAAGGTACTCATACCACAACAGCGGCTACCAAAGTGGACGCGCGAAGAACAACATGAACGGTGCGGCTGCCTTCGCCATCATCTCCATCGTCTTCACGCTGGTGACGCTCATTCTGGGTATTCTGATGCTAATTCGAGTTGCACTTCCCGTGGTTGTGACCATCATCGCGGCTGCCGTGTGCGTGTTAACCATTCTCATCTCATGGGCGTGCGTGGCGGATGCACACAACTCACATTTCGGTGGTTATTTCGGCGGCTCCTTCGGTGCCGGCTTCGGTCTGATGGTGACGGCCTGGGTTCTGCAGGTGCTCAACCTGATTCTTATTCTTGTTATGGCATTTGCATAAAAAGAAGTGGTGCTGTGAGGGACGCCAGCTAACGTGAGCATTGCTCTTTGTGTAAATAAACAGTTAAAAAAGCAGGCTCTATCTGCGCTCCGTTTCATTCTGCGTTGCCACGCTTCATTTGCTCTGTAGTAGAACCCGATTCCTCAAGTAGAACAGAAATGGCTCAGTGAATAACTGAGTGACTTGAATAAAATGGAATCGACTCCACCGTGATATGGGCTGCGCATGTTGTTCTGTGTGTGTGTTTTTTTTTTTAATTGGTCGTGCGACACTCCCCCATTGGATCCGCAGCCTTCTAGATGTGTTTTTTTATTCTTCTTGTTTTTTTTTTCTTCTTTCGCTAATCCGTAATAACGGTGTGTATGTGTATGCCGTTCGCAATACATTAGTACAGTACATCCTTTTGTTACTCAATCATTCGTACATTCATTTTTTTCTTTTCTTCTGTACCTTTTCTTGTGTTTTGAGGGGGATGACAACTTCTGTTCTTACGCACGTTGATGATCAAAGCAAAGAGATACCCCCATCAGCCCTGTGGATACACCACGTTTGGGGGTTTTTTTTTTCAGCCTCAACCGCTGTCATTGTCTTCTATATTAGTTTACTGGTGACGGCATGCGTGGGTCTACAGCTTCATGTGTCGTTACCCTTTCTCTTCCCACACCGTGTGAAGATTCGCGCTTTGTGACAACAGCAGTCGACCGAAGAAGTGCCGCAGCGTGCGGACATCTGCAGCGCTGCCCTGCGATTGTGTGTTTGCCGCACAACAGGCGCAAGAGCACCGCGCCAGTGCTGGAGGGCAGGTCCTTCTTCCGCCACACCCAGCCCTCCCCCGCACACGTCGTGGCGGAGTCACATCGCACCCCATATCACATCAGCACACGTTTCGGTCACCCATCATTGGGCGAACCTACTCTCACTTTCACACTTGCCATCATCTTCATCCTCACTTGAACGTCACACGTACAGCCTCCTAACCTTATTTGCCTCTCAGTCTCCGTCCTCCTTCTCACGCACGCGCTCAGACCACCGTCAGTAAGCAACCATCACAGTAAAACAGCAGCAATGGGTTTGATTCCTGCCTTCATTGGTGCTCTGGTCTTCACCATTATTCAGGCCATCACCTTCTTCTTTGTGGTCGTTGCCACGCCCATCTCTCAGGTCGACACGGGCAAAGGATGCTACACCATGTGGGGATACAAGTCATCGTGCGGCAAGACAAAGTACTTGTTCCACAACAGAGGCTACTCAAACAAACGCGCGAAGAACAACATGAACGGTGCGGCTGCCTTTGCCATCATCTCCATCGTCTTCACGCTGGTGACGCTCATTCTGGGTATTCTGATGCTAATTCGAGTTGCACTTCCCGTGGTTGTGACCATCATCGCGGCTGTTGTGTGCGCAGTAACCATCCTTATCTCATGGGCGTGCGTGGCGGATGCACACAATTCAAATTTCGGTGGTTATTTTGGCGGCTCCTTCGGTGCCGGCTTCGGTCTGATGGTGACGGCATTCTGCCTCCAGATAATCAATATCATTCTGATCTTCGTGGTCGCGTTCGCGTAAGCTGTGCCGCGGGCCAGCACCACCACGCCTCCCATAGCCCTTGCAAATTGGAAACCCAAGCATACACGCACATAACTATCAATGTATTTATATCGCGGCAACGAAGAGGAGTGATGTGTGTACTCCTATCACGCCCTCTCCTCGCGTCAGCCTCCGCCGCGCAAACATGCGGTGGTGCTGTCCTCGTGAGAAGCGCTGCGGCCGCGATGGTTGCGTTTGTTTGCCGCTCCCTCCACTGCCCACCTTCGGTCTTGCTGCATCTGATTATCAGACTGATCCTCTCATGACCAAGGTTTTCCTTTTCTTTTTTTTTTCTTTTCTCGCAAGTCTTTGTTTCTTGGCAGGTATAAATAATAATAAAAAACTGTTGTATCGCGGTTGTTTCCTTTCTGTGCTCCATACACATGCACAGTCCTTCCGCATACACGCACGCCAACAGCAATCACGTAGACAGGTAAGCAGGTTGTAAGGGTCTATATCCGGATTGCCCTCTTCCCTTCCCGTACTCATGTGTAGCTGTGTTTTCCCCTTTTTTTCTTTCTTTCGTTTTTTCTTTCTTTCGTTTTCCCAATTTATTTTTCCCTTCATGCACACGTGTTGTGGTGATTACCGCCATGCGCATGGTCACCATTGTCGTGCTCAACCATACCCACACCGCTACCCGCGTATGAAGTGAAGTGAGGTGGGACCCGTATGTCCACTCACGCCAATGCACCAACCACGTGTGCTGCCCATCGCAGAGGGAGGGGAGGAGGGTCGCTTATTCGTGTCCCTGTGTTTTCTTTCTTTCGTTGTTGTCGTTCTGCAACTGCACACGGCAAGTGTTTTTGCACTTACTTCTAGTGCAGCACAGTTATATCACTAGTCTGCTTGAGTGAAACAGAACCCATAAAAAAAATGTGCTTCTCATGTTGTCTCTCTCTCTTATCTATGCCTTATCTTCCTCCTCCTCCTCCTCTCTCTCTCTCTGTGATTGACGCAGTGTATCTATCTCGCCTTCAGTCGTGGCAGTAGTTCGTCACCACAACAAGCCGTTAAGGGCTCTCTCGCCACGCACGCTTATTTTTCTCTGCCCCCTTCCTCGTATACGCACACAGAAGGGTGAAGTTCTCCAAAAGTCCACAATGACGCTCATTCCCACGTTCATCGGTGCGTTAGCCTTCACCATTATTCAGGCAATCGTTTTTTTGTTTGTTGTGATCGCCACGCCACTTCCTCAATACGGTTGTGGCAAATACGGAACAATCACCTTCTGGGGTCGAAAGGAGTGCGGCGCCGGTACTCGGTACTACGAGCACACGGGGAGCATCAAATGCCGATTCCTCCGCAACAACATGGGTGCTGGCGCGGCGTTCGCCATCATCTCTGTCATCGTCACGTTGGCGTCTCTTGTGCTTGGTATTCTCATGCTGGTGCACTGCATGTGGCCAATCCTGATTCCTCTCGGGACCTCTTGCGGTGGTGTGTTATCTATTCTCATCTGCTGGACGTGTGTGGCAGATATGCGCAACACACGCCACTGCATCAATACGTATTACGCCATGCTTAACTATCCGTATGACACGTATCACTACGGTCCTGGGTTTGGCCTGATGCTGACGGCCTGGTTTCTGCAATTGATAAATGCCGTTCTTATTGCCCTGATTGCATTCTTCTAAGGGCGGGGGGGGGGGGGTCAGCCATAGCCATATTGCTCACACACACACACACACACACACTGCAAACTGTGCTGCTCGCTAAAGATGTGCAATCACCACTTCTGCGGTACCCACGCAGTACATCCGTCTGGGGTAGCCTCATCACATGGCACGTCATTGCTGATCTACGGCTAATGACTACAACGGACATGGACATCGTATGCTCTTTTTGTTTTTTTTTTGCTTTTATTCTTTTTGTTGTTGTTGTCTGTTTGTTTGTTTTCGCACTGATCCCTTCTGCCTCTCTCGTCCTTGTGCTTTTTTTTTTTTTGTCGTTGTTGTTTTGTATTTTCCTATGCGCACGAAACTGGCGTGGGAAAAGGCCACGGCAGCATATTGTCAGTGTAAGTGCTGTGCTGAAGGTTTGCTTCACTTCAACTTAGAATACATTTGTCGTTGTTGTTTTTGTCTCAGTTCTCTTCCAAACGAGATTGCCTGTGTAGAGCAAAAGATTGCAGTACTTAGGCTACTTTTTTCCCCAAAAAAAACGGATTTGTGAGGACTACTCAATTCTCTAGATAGCTCATGTGTAATAGAGAAAAAAAAGTAATCTGAAGCGCGCCACTGTGTGCACTGTTGCGTTTATTTTTTTCTCCCACTCGTTCATTCTTTTTTTTTTATTATTTTATTTTCTCTCTTTTTGGTTCGCGTCACTTTTCTCAACGCGGTTCTCACTATCTCGCATGCAAACATACATCTCCTTTTCACCTCTATTCCGACCCTCTTGTGAGAGAGTTGGGTGTGCCGTCTGTGTCACGGCAAAGTCGTTCACAGCGTGTGACGGTGGAAGAAAAAAAAGCGAACCAAAAGCACTCACGCTGTGCGTAAACTGGTCGTTCAGTCACATATCAAATGACATCTAGTTGTTGCTGTTGTTTTGATCTCGCTCTCTCTTACCGCACTTACCTCACTGCGTGTGTCTCTCCCTCTGCTCGATGGGCCCTTCTCACGCATCTCTCCCTGTTCTGTGTTCTTGCAACTTCGTGCGCATGAATTCACGCACTCAATGTAACTTTAATAGTCTCTCCTCTGAAGAAGCCGCCCACACGCACACGCGCATCTCTTCGATCTCATCAACCACACAGGCACACACAAAAAAACTAGCGCACACACACACGCAAAAGCCCCGATACGCACACAACAAGTAACGCGCAATGGGTCTCATTCCCCCTTTCATCGGTGCCGTGGTGTTTACCATTGTTCAGGCAATTGTATTTCTTTTCGTGCTGATCGCCACCCCGCTTCCTCAATTTGGCTGCTACTACAGCGGCACGGTGACATTGTGGGGTCGGAAAGTGTGTGGGAGTGGTACCCGTTATTACCAGCGCACCAGAAACTTTGCGTGCACCCGCCTTCGTGACAATATGGGTGCTGGCGCGGCGTTCGCGATCATCTCCATCGTCGTCACTCTGATCACGCTGGTGTTTGGTGCTCTCATGCTGCTGCGCTGCAAATGCGCTATTTTGATTCCTCTCATTACCTCCTGCATTGCTGTCTTGACAATTCTGATCTGCTGGGCGTGCGTGGCAGATATGCACCGCAATCGTCACTGCGGTGGGTACGTGTACGGCTACAACTACAACTACGGCACAAACACGTATGGTTATGGCCCTGGCTTCGGCCTCATGGTGACAGCCTGGGTGCTGCAGCTGCTGAATACCGCCCTTGTGGTTGTTCTTGCGTTTTTTTAAATCCGTGGAAGAAAAAAAATGCCAGTAGCCGTCGCGGTGGAAGGAAGGTGGTGTGTGGGCTTGCCGTGTCGAAACATATGGGGATATTTATTTACGCAGCACGTTTGTTGTTCCTCTGTTCGACCCCACCCCACCTCTCACTTCTCTGCGCATGGAAGGCCAGCCCAACTCGCATCCCGCGTCAGTGAGCACCAAGGGGTCAGCAAGACAGATGTGGTTGGCATGTATAAATTATTTTTTTTAATCTCTCTTTTGTTTTCCCCCAACCGTCTCACTCTTCTTTTCTTTTTCTTTTCTTTTTCTTTTCTTTTTTGTTTTCAAATTGTTACCGTTGTTCGAGCACCACAAAACGAAGACGAAAAAAGGGAGTTCAAGGATTCACTTGGGAAGTGTGCGTGTGTGTGTGTTGCAGAGAGGCTGCTCTTTTCGCACCGTAGAACACCTTTCTTTTTGATTGCCTTTCGCTTTACATTTTCTGTCCGAAAACACTTGTGCAAAGAACTAAAACAGAATCTCCAAGTACGCACAACGATGTGTGTGTGTTGCGTGCTTTTCGCACGAATCATTTCGGGTACCGTATGTGGTTTCAAATAAATAAATAAATGTTCATGGTAAAGCAAAATTCCGCAGTATCCCATACAGTTGGACCCTTTTGAGTGCGTGTCTGTTTTATTTTCCCTCTCTTCCTTTTTTATTTTTACTTGTTTCGACTTTGATTTCTACGTAACCCTCTATCATGTCAGAGTTGTTCTCCTTGAGCTCAGTGGTCGAGCTATGTATGTACATGCATGCAGCAGCGCCACGGTAGAATTAGCTCTCTGGTGACAAGTCTTTCCGAAACTTAACTGCCCTGGGAACTGTCGAAAGAGCACAGCGCAGAAAGAAGCCCGATGACTTCTTCTTTTTTTTTTTTCCTTTTTTTCTTTTTTTCTTTTTTTTTCCTTTTTTTTCTTTTTTCCTTTTTTGAGAAATAAACAAACTGTCTCTGGAAGACACAAAAATGAAAACAAAAAACTGTCAACAAAGGCACGGGGTTGCATTCGCGGCAAGAGTGAGAGAAAAACCATGGATCATTGTACTTAAAAAAAGAACTGTGCTTTTGCTTGCACGCTCGTTCTTTCTATCCCATAGCTCGTCAATGTTCCTGTCGTGGCTGAAGCGAGGCATGGTGGACAGCGTGCCATGGAGGCGGAAGAAAGAGGGCGGTGTGAACACTTTCTTGAACGTGTTTTCTTCCCTTTATGTGAGCCACCCCAAACACCTCCCAAGAATGCTAGCTCAACATGAACACACGCACCCACACACACACGCACGTCTACTTGCGCCAAAGTGTGCATGGCCACAGGCACACGTGTGTGCAACAATAAGCTGTTTTTTTTTGTTTCTCTCCTTCTCTCTCTCTCTCATTAGCATCCTTCACTTTGACTTGCTCTTATCCGCGACCCGTGTAACGCGCGTGCATCATACACGCACGTAGGTACGCAGTACGAGAGAAGCGCTTGCACGGCGCACTCGTCATAACAGCTATCTGCTACAAGTCAAAAAAAAAAAAAACTGCTGTGATAGTTTTAAAACTACACTGGCACGTTGCCAATTTCTCATTATTATCTATTTTTGTTGTTGTTGTTGTTAATTTAGGGAGAAAGAGCAATGGCTAAGCGCGTCTGTGATGTGGAGAGAGAACCTATTCCAGGGACGTCTGACCGGAAGCGTGCCTTGTACGAATCTGCTGTCACGCAACCAGTGAAGTTGTCCGCATCGCGCACAGGGATTGCTGGTGTAGACCGTTGCGTTGCGGCGCTTCCCGACGGCTGTTCTTTGTGCGTGGCACCCTGCCGTGATGAGGCTGGCTCTCCTTCCTCAGCTGTGTTTGTTCTCGACCACGTTCGTCGTGTTGCGTTTGAGTTGCGTGCCAGACACGAACACGCACCACACCCATCGGGTCCTCTGCAGCCATCATCCTCGGTGGCGACGTGTGTGGAAGCAGAGACAATTGTGCATCCGCACGTGCATACCCCCGCGCCGCCGCCGCTGCCGCCTCCAACTGTTCCTCGAGTGGTGTCCTCGCGTGGTGCCAGCGATGCCCACATGGCGCCACCCGAGTTTTACGAAGATATCACCCGAGCGCCTTCACCGCCAGTGTCTTCTCTTCCGCCGGCCGGTGCAGGCTCGCCTGTTGTTCCTTTGAACGTGGCAATGCCCGTCGATCTCTTGGAAAAGCACCGCAACGCACTGCTGTACTGTCACGTGTGCAAGGTGTACATTCCTCCGCACGTGGTGAATCTCGAATCGCATCTCAACACGCAGCACATTCACCAACGCGGTCAAGATACTCTCATTGCCGAGGCAGTGAAGGCAGGTGTCCTCGTTGATCACACAACAGGTCGGTCGCTCTCGATTCGCGAGCTCGCCAATCGGCAGCCGAAGAGTGCCCAGCGGCCGCCGAGCTTGATGGTTTCGGAGAAAAACTACGAGGCTGTGCCGGCCTTTATTCTGCCTCAAAGTCTAATCACATCTGAAGAAAAGGACACGGATGTCTCTCTGCGCGTGTTTTGGGAAGCAGGGTTGGACGTGGTGTACCCATTCTGTGGCTTTTGTGATGAAAAGGTCTCATTGCAGCTTCTTTCCGCGCATAAAAAGAAGCAAAAGCACATTGACCGCCAGCACAAGCAGACGCTCTAAATCGTCTGTGTCAGATCCCAAGCTCTGCCCTTGAAGCGACTTCCCGACCGACGGGCAAAACAAAAAGAAGAAAGAAGAGCGAATTTGTACGGCCTGTGCAGTCCTTCGGATAAGATGTGTGTGTGTGTGTGTATGCGTTGTGAGCAACAGAAAAACAGAAGCAGAACAACGCTCAAGCTAGTTTCACTGCACAGTCTGTTTTGACCTCTTTGTGTCTGGTGCAATAATGAAGCCAAATCGGTGAATCGGGTTGCGTCAGAAGAATGGAAGCACACACAAAAAAAAAAGGGAAAAGGGGCATTGCATGCTTTGCCAAGGCTCTACTACATTCTGTCTCCCCCCCCCCCCTTCTCCTCCACGTGAGATTATCATCCACCATCATCTCGTGTTCCCCTCACGTGTGCTTGGGTGACAGCTGTGTGTGTTTCCGCTGCTCAACTTTCTTCTTTCTTTTTTTCTCCCTCTTTCTCTCTCTCTCTCTCTGATTGCCCTGTCACCTTGTCTTCCTCTGCTGCCAGCCTGGTGTGCGGCGTTTCTCCCAGAGCTCATAATTTGTTCATCTGGACTGGTGCAGATTTGATAAATTGATTTCCTGCACTGCTTCTTTTCTGTGGTGTCGCGCGAGACGCATTCCGTACTCGCCTCTACCTAATTAAGTCGTGCATACCAACAGAAACTCAACAGTACAGAGCATTGTGCTGGTCACCACGCATAGATTCGTCTCTGAGCTGTTGTTGTTTTCAAAGAAGAGGAGCGGTATAGATTTTCAGTAGATTGGCAACTGTGTTGTCATCTGCTGCTGAGACGTCGAGAAAACATATAGAGTGTTTGTTTCTTTTCTTTTTTTCTCCAGTCCATATAATGCATCGGTATCGGCTTGATGAACTTCCTTTTCGCTCACGCTGGATGCGAGCTCGGTGTGGTGACGATATCAGTGTCAAGGTGGAGCCCGCCTCCACGCCGACCCCGGCCAGCACTGCCACGCACCCCTCCTCGACTTCCCCCACACACGTCCCAGATGACGGCCGTGGCGAGTGGGAGGTGGACAGGTCGCTACCCACACCGGGGTTGTCGTCGCAGGAGCCTGTTGAGGTCGCTGAGGCACTCCACGCGTTCGCGTCAGGGGATCCTCTGGCGTGTGTCGCCCTGGTCGAAAGCTGTCTGCGCGGCATTCCTGACGACCACCGTCACACCGACACGCCTGGATCACCCACGGCGGTCGATGTAATTGGGCTGCCTTCTCTCAATGCGATGTGTGCGTTGTTCCACGCCGGTATACGCAGCTACGTGGCTCTCCGTCTGCCGAGGCGTGCACAGGGTTTGTGCGAAGCGTGGAAGCGGTACCTTGCCGCGCATGCGGTGGGCATTGATGCGAGCCGCACGGTGGCGAGCTCCTCCGCCGCCTTTGTTTCAGAGAAGGTATTGCCTCTCGGGCCGCATCGGGCCCGGTGGGAAGCGGTGTGCTTGGCGGATGTGGCCGAGGTACATGAACAGATGTGCGAGTGGGAGGCAGCGAGTGACGTGCTGGGCACCGCGGTGAAGAGGCTCAAGGACATCTCGTCATCGTCACCATCCCTCTCCGCCGGATCTGACCAGCGTGGTCTATACCGTCTTGAACTCCGACAGGTGCACGCACAGCTCCTCCTCCTTCTCTCTTTGCCAGACCAACCTGCGCCACCCGCCAGGCAAAGCATGGCGGTGCCCCGCAACGGACAACGAAGCGTCTTTGCCCGTCCGTCAGACCCTGCTGTCTCTCCCGCGTGTGCACCGCACGTGTTAGACTCTCGCGTGGCGTCTCTGCGGAGCTCGCTGACCCGCCTCACAGAACAGATCCCGCCGCCGCAGAAAGACCCTGAGTGGGTAGATGTGTGGGCGCTCGGGCAGCGCTGCGGCGTGGCACTTCTGGCGTTGGAGATGCCCCAAAACGGTGCGCTCTACGCGGTGCTGGAGGCACAGCGGCGTGGACTGGCGGACACACTTCACGCCGTGCAGCGCAGCTGGCGAGCTCTCCAGACATCGCTCACAGAAATGTCTGCCGAGGAGAAGCCGCCCATCGCGACCACGCTGCGCACGCACGCAAGCCCTCTCGTCACCCACACGTTGGCCGAGGCCGCGAGCGCAGATGTTCGCACGAGAAGGGCAAGCCACCAAGAGCACGTGTCGCGTCTCCGTGAAAGCGCACGTCGTCATCTGGAAGAGTGGTGTGAACTTGCGGTGGCGTGCTTCACGTTGGACATACGCATCGCCACCCGACTCGCACAGGGGGATAGCGACACGGGAAAAGACAAGCAAGACCCAACCCCAACCCCCCTCGCACTCCGCTGGCGGGACGAGTATGCGGGGGGTTGGGTTTTTGCGCAGCTCCTACCACCGCCACCGCCACCGCCACTAGACCCTCAACGCGATGGCACTGCGTGTTTGTGGTCGGCTCGCCATGTCGAAAGTGCGCTGCAGGTCGCGCAGCTACTCGTCGTCGCGGCACATTTGGACACGAAGCTTTTTTCGTGGCACCCGCGTCGTTTTGCCGCAGAGAGTAGCGATGCGTTGGTCTGTGTGTGCTGCTCTCAGGGAGCCGCCCAGGGTGTTCCTGGTGCGGCGGACGATAGCACACGGCACGCACTCGCTGACGGCTCGTACCTGATGGCCTCTGCCAGCACCTTGGTGGCGCGCCTTGAGGCCGCGCTCCCTCACGCCCCTTGCCTCGTCTGTCGCACGCCTCAAGGCAGGGATGACGCCGGTCATGCGCAGGACAAGTACGCGTGCTACCTGCGTGCGTCGCTGCTCTCGACGCAAGCCGCCCTGAAGGTGTGGTCAAGACAGCCTGCGAAAGCGCTCGTCCTGTTTGAAGATGCTCTTCAGTTGTGGGCATCGGGTATTCTCTGCGGCGTGTCTTCTTCTCCGGCGAGCGAGGAGGACCACAGGGCAGAGGACGGAAGCCCCAAAAGACAGACCCACTGCACAATGGAGGCGCCGGACATTGCCCAGAAGCGAAGTACTTCGTCGCGACGCCGGGTTGGGCGGCCTTCGTTACCCACACAATCAACAACGACACCGCGGACAACAGCAGAGACAGCCGCAGCAGCTGCAACGCGAACACGAACGGGCACCAATCCGACTTTCTCTCCAGCACACCGTGTCCCCGCGATGACGTGTGGGACTTTAAGTGCGCTTTCACCCGGCTCACCGCTCTGGGTTGATCTTCACTCTGTGATTCGAAGAGGTTTCGCTCTTCACCTTGTGCGCCATGTCATGTCTGTTGTCCGTTGTGCGGCAGCATCTCAGAAAACCGAGGTTGCCGTGGCTGTTGTAGAGCGCCTTGAGGCGTTGATAACCGCACACGCCGCCCAGCCAGAGGCGAGCTCAGACGTACGCGCAGCAGCGCCGGGGCTGTGTCTGATGCTGCGCCTCGTGCACGCCACGCTCTCGTGCCACGCAGGGGACCTCGTGGTGGCCGCGCAGCAGTGCCAGGATATCCTCTGTCAAGTGGAGCAGCACGGGCATGCGCTGATGACTTTTACTGAGACCCTTCATCGCCGCGTTAGCCTGAGGGACGACACGGATGTAGTGTGCCTCATGGCTGAGCTCCCTCTCTGGACAGTGGGGGTTGTTCGTTTCCAGGCGCTGTATCTGTGGGCTGCAATATCTGCCCGAATGGGTCGGCAGCGAGCCGGGGTTACCTCGACGACGACGACGACAGAGCTCGCCCGTCGCCTCGTTTGCACCGCGTCTCCATCGTGTTTGCCTCTCAAGGAGAAGGCGTTGTTGGTGCTGGGCTGGGCTCTGTTCGACACGGGTCACGTGAGGGAAGCGAGGGACTGTGCTATACAGGTGCTCACAAGACACGGGCATTCAACACGAGCACGGCCCAGCGTCAGAGATGCTGCTGCTGCCTCTTCTTCTTCATGGCCCCTTGTCTCAGCCGTGACACGTGAGGCCGAGTATCTACATGCCTGCGCGGTGCGCCGTCTACACTAGCATCGGTTGGTGGTGCTGGTGCAGACCATTCCTGTGTTCACTATTTATTCTCTTTTTTCTTTCTTTTGCTTTCACTTTCCCCCGTCTTTGCGGTTCCAAATGAATGAAGGCACAGATGTCAGGTGGATAAAAGCGTGCATTTCACGAGGAGAAATAAAAAATAAAAAGCTCACTCATTGTTTCGATGTGCAGCGTGCTTCTCTTCGCTGCGGTCATTACTCGCATCCTCTCCTGTTCTTTCTCTCTTTC
The DNA here is from genome assembly GCA_030849605.1 of Wallacemonas sp. 195SL. Lineage (NCBI taxonomy): Eukaryota > Euglenozoa > Kinetoplastea > Trypanosomatida > Trypanosomatidae > Wallacemonas > Wallacemonas sp. 195SL. Next base: position 23,521 of record JASANS010002319.1, on the reverse strand, counting down.
TGTCTCGTCAGTTTGTGCTCTCGAGCAGTAGGTCTACCACGCTCTCCGTTGCGGGTATCTGTCTCCTTCTCCTTTTATGTTTTCCTCTCTCTCTCTCTCTCTTCTCTGCGCGGCAAATTCTCACGACCCTTCCCCTTCCCTCATTTTCTCGTTGCTGTTTCTGAACCGGATCGGCACAACCAACAAGTCCAGGCCGCACTGTTCGAGGTTGACTTTCACTTCTGTGCGGTTCGCTCGAAGGACAGGTTACCGTCTATCACTCGCCTTGTACTGTGCTTCTGATTGTTACCGATCATTTCTTGTATTATTCAGTGTTGTTTGCTTTGCTTTTTGTTTTGTTTTTGTTCTTGCTTGTTAGCTTCGTTCATTGTTCCTCTCTCGATCTCATCATCAATCTCATCCGCACACACACACACATACACACACAAAAGCGGAGAGACCGACAGAGAAACCGGGATGAGCACTGAGGAGATTTCGCGCGGGGTGGGGGTGCCGGATGAAGGGAACTGGCCATTCCTTGCGCACCTCCGTGGTTTGGTGCAAGAACACGAGAAGCACCTGGTGCAGTACGAGCAAGGTTTCCCAGAGCCCACGGACGCTACCCGCTGGGACGCCCGCACCGACGTTATCCAGCTTGCACTTGGCAGTGTCGCCCATCGCGCAAGCCACGAAGAGCTGAAGCTTTCCGTGGCGGATGTGCTTGGGCAAGCAGCGTTGGAGCAGAATCCTTCTCTGTTCCGCATCACCCTGTGCTTCACTTCGGTGGTGGAAGAGATGAACGCGCTCACCCGTGAGGCTGAGGAGGTGTTCATGCCCGCCTTGGCAGTTTACGACGACCTTGCTGGTGAAGCAGAAGAGGAGGACAGACCGAACGAAGGGGACGAGGGCGGACTGGGAGGGCGCGGCGCACACAGTGAGAGCGCCTCGACCGCAACTGCTGATGCGATGGGCTGGCGCAGCACGGACGCCGAGGTGGAAGCGAAGCAAAAGGCCCTTCGGCAAGCCTCTCGGGCCCTCACCGCCTTCACGCGCTTTTTGAGCACTCTGGAGAAGATGTGGGCGTGGGGGCAACACGTCCAACGCGTCACGTGCTACGTCGTGCAGCAACTCTCAGCCCTCTACCCGGACGAGAAGAGCGAAGCTGGAGCTGTTCTCGAAGCGGAACGAGGGCGTGGTCGCGGCAGTGGCGGAGGAGGCGACAAGGCTAGCGCTGCGCACAAGCGCACTCTCGCCCACCTGAGCCAGCGCTTTCTCTCCGAGGCACGTTTGCACCTCGTCTGGACCTCGCTCGGTGACATGCTACGTGCGGTTCTCGCCCTGGATGAAATAACGATGCAGAACGAGGCCATCGCACGCGGTGTGTCGGCGGTGCACGAGGCTTTGGCCTTGATGAAGGCGGACAAGGATGTTCTGTGGGTGGACGAGCGGCAAGAGCCCAGCTTCCGCGAGCTCATCCGCACTGTGGAGCGCGACGTCATTGGTGGATGCATGCTGCACCGCACGGTGCACCAGACCTTCAACGACCCATCTGCAAACATATCCGTCACCGCCAACGCTGCCTTTCAGAAGGAATTCATGGCTGTGCTACAGCAACAGTTGAACACCATCGACAGTGCCTTTGGGACGTCCCGTGAGGTGGACAATGAGGCACGCTACGCAAGCGTACTCGTCCTTCACGACTTGCTCTCTGCTGTTTGTCAGAAGCAGGGCTCTGCCTCGGCTCCACGGGCGACGACGGCGGCGGCGACGGCAGAGCTCGATCTCCAGCGTCGCACGCTCACCAAGCGTGTCTTCGACCTCCACACCCGCCTCCCTTTTCTCCATCTCCATGCCCAGTACATTGTGTTTCCGGGGGTCTGGATGGCGTCCCGCGCGTACCAGCACCAACGCCAAGGCCCCGCGTTGGCCAGGTCGCTGGCAGAGGTCGAGCAGGCGTCGATGAACGCCGCGCAGGAGAGCTGCCGGCGCCGTGCGACCACGCTCGTGCCAGCGATGCGACGGCTCACGACACTCACTGCGACGTGGATGGCCGCGATGGAGTCCACGCTGCTGGTCGGGCCTGCCCACACTCGCGCCTTTCTCCAAGACACAACGCTGCTGATCCAGCGGGGGGTCGCGATGGCCCGCGATGTGCAGCTCACGCTGGTTTACCTCCTTCTTGCTCACCACGCTACGGACATGCCAATCACAGTCGCAGAAGTTGCGGCGCTCTCGCATGGGCTGCAGCTGCTCATCCAAATACGGCACACGTACCACAACAAGACCGGTATCATCGCCGCCGCCTTCACCACACTCGTCAAGTCCATCACCCACGTCATGGAAGTGCATCTCTGCGCAATGGCCTCGTCACTCTACTCCGCCCTCGAAGCGCGGCAGCAGCAAGACGCTGCGCGTCGCGCAGGTGGACGAGGCGGCGGTTCGTCCGTCGCCGACTCGCTTCGCTGCCAATACGATGCCATCACGCAGGCCATCCACCTCGTGCAGAGCACCACAACACCAACAGAAACAAGTCTCACCGCCCTCTCGGTTGCATTGGATCTGGCCTTCAACCGCCTTCAACTCCAGACCGCGGCGACGGGGGAGAGCCTGCTTGATCCGCGTGGTGTGGATGGGGTTTTCATCGCGCTCTCGCAGCTTCAGCGCATCGCCGAGTATCAGCGCCGCGTCGCCCACACGACAGACTGTGCGTTTGTGTTTTGGCAACGTCACTCCCTGTTTCCCTTGTTCATTCGGCAGCTGTACCAGCAGCCCCGGAACGCCCCACAGACGCCAATCTTGTTGGTGGCCTTGCACGACGCGCAGAAGATCCTGCTCGCTGCCACTCACGTGCGCCGCCCGTGTACGCTCGTGGCGAACTACGAGCGGTTCGTCCGTCAGTGTATTTGGGCAGAGCTGATACAACCCTTGTGCACGGACGTGGAGAATGACCTTCGTCTGGGCACACACGCCGCGGTGTTGGGCCAGCCTTTTAGACAGCTCCCCGTGGGTACCGGCGAGACGAACACGGGTGTTGCGATATCATCCCACACGAGTGCGAAACGCCTCTCTCGATTCACCAGACTAGCACCGTTCCGCTTCTTTGGCGAGTGGCTTCATCTCGGTGCGGCGGTGGAGGACTACCTTGACGCGCAATTCTACAACTTGAACGCGTTGATGCCGAATGACTGGGAGACGTACGAGGAGATGCGACAGTGTGCGCTGGAGTGGTACGGACTGGAGCTGTGCAGCAGCCACCTCCCTGGGACCGTGATGGACCAAGGATTGGATGTTCTGGCGGTCACGGAGAATATTCACGTCTTCATCGCTCACTACACGTACAACCTGGATGGGCAGCTGTTTGTCCAGCGGCCGTCCTCCACCACCTTCAAGCACCTTCACACTCTTCACACCCGCCACATTGCCAACTCCATCCGCACGCACGGCACTGGCATCATGAACACGGCCGTCAACTATGTCTATCGGTGCCTCGTCACGAAGCTCACGACGGTTTCGCAGTTCTTGTACGACGATGTTGTCCGTTCGAGGCTCCTCAAGGACGCGAAATCGGTCGCGCAGAATAAGGCGGAGGGCAAACCGGAGTATTCTCTCGAGTGTGCAGAGGCCTTTGTGTATGACATGAAGAAAATTGGCTACGCGCAAGATGGGAAGGCGTACCTGGACAAGTTCCGTGAACTCGTCGCGGAGATCGGTAACGCGCTGGGGTACATGCGACTGGTGCGAAGCGGCGGCCTACGTGCGGTGGCCGACGCGGCCGCCTTTACACACCCAACTCAACCCGCAGCCGACACAGACACGACGAGCGGCTTCACCACCGCCAACCCTTCATCCACATCACCGCGTGATGGCAGCCGCGGCAAGTCCAGCGCAGCGGCGGCCCCGGACGCGGGCACGGGTGGTCCGTGCGACGATGCCCTTTCTCTTGTCCACGGTGTCTCCGAGGAAATGCGTGGAAAGCTCTCAGAAGGTTCGGACTACTACCGCCTTCTGCTTCGCTCTGTTGGCGCCAAGCTGCAGAAGGAGGAAAAGTACCGATACCTGCGGCTGTTCTACCTCATCGTGCCCCCCATGACTCTCACCTTTGTTGACCACCTCGTGACGGAAAAAGGCAAGCTGACCAAGCAGCGGAAGGAGGGTGTATTTTGTGATGACGGGTTCGCACTGGGTTGTGCTTTTCTCATCGCCCTCTTCGATGTCGAGTCGTCCTTCGATGCGCTCCATTGGTTTGCCACGGTGCGTCAGCATTACGTTCAAAAACTGGAGGCCATTCAAAAAGAGATGGTTGAGAGCGTGGAGCGTGGCCGCAAGGCACCCGCGGTGGGACCAGATCGGAGCTCAGCGACAGCAGCTGCAGCAGCAGCACCCTACGCGGACAACGAAGAAGAACGCGTCCATAACATGTACCTGAGCCTGTCCATGGTGGATGTGTTTTACAGGGAGTATATCGCCCTCGAGGAGACTTTCCTCTCCAGCAAGATTTTGTTTTACGATTCTTCGAGCACCGTGGACGCCACTGCTCGCCCTGATATGGAAGAAGGCGAAGGCATTGACGGCACTCTTATTGCTTGACAACAAAGACAAAAAAAAAATGCAAAAAAAAAGGGAGAACTGCTTCACACAGTTCCACCATCAAACTCCCAGCAATAGTTCGGAGTCAACAACATACAACGACAGCAAGTGGCCTTCCTCTTCTGCCCTGTTTGCATCTCAGTGACATCGGTGTTACTTTTTGTTTTCCGCTGGTGTGCAATGGACACATCTCACTCATGCGCTCCACAACACACATCGTCGGCCCTCCTCTCTCTCCCCTCCCTCTCTCGTCAACTTGCATTTATTTTTCCTTCTGTGTGTTGATGGCGTGTGGGTGCAGGTAGACGGAATGCGGCGTTCTCTTTTCTTGTACACCCTCACCCCTCGCGCCGCTCTCAGGGTGTTGGCCTTGTCCTCCGCAACCGAGCTCACGCAAGCTTCCATCAAGAAAGCGTACATTCAGCAGGCGCTGCGCTGCCATCCTGACCTCAATCCGAACGATCCCAACGCAAACGCAAACTTCCAGTCTCTCTCCGAGGCTCTCCGTGTGGCCCTGCAAGCACTCGAGCTCACTGGTGCGGGGAGCGGCCATGACGCTGCCCGGAGAGGCAAATCTGCGGACACGTACGACTCACAGGCAGCGCTGGAGTCGTTGCGTCAGTCTATCGTGGCCTATCAAACTCACCGGGACGCGCACATGCAGTCCCGCGGCGGCGGCGAAGAAGGGGAGGAGAAAGGCAATCGTGCGTCACAGGGCGCCGGTGAGATTGGTGGACGCACGGAAAACGCTCACGCCAGCGACCCGTTCTTTTCTCCATCGCTCGAGTACGTGTCGAGTGTGTGCCACGAAGAGACCGTGGCGATGCGACGCGTGCGGAGCTTCTGTGAGAGCCTCCCCAGTGTGCTGTGTGGCAGTCGGTCGGCCGCTCTTTTCGAGGCGGTGGCCTTTTTTCACACGCACTATGTCGCCTCGATGGCGGAGTGTGTCATGCGTTTCTCGCAGAACCTTCCTGTCATTGTCCGCCGCGTCGTGCGGAACAGAAAGCAGTTTGTCCGCTACGCCGCGCCAAAATCGGTGAGCGGGATGGGCACCGGCACGCGTCCTCGCGAGCAGCGAATCGAGGACATGGCAATGAAGCCACTTGTGCTGATGGGGGCCCTCATCTTTGACGTGCCCGCACACACGCGGGCCGGCGAGGACAGCAGCGGCGAAGAGCCACAGTCGGGCAAGTCACGCGAGCACGCATCCGACACCGCGACCAGCAGTAGCAGCACGTGTGGTGTCAGTCGGCCGGATGAGGTTGAGGTGACGTCGGAGCTGAGATGCGTCATCTGCCCCACCGACAGCATCGGCAGCATCACAGAGAAACTGAACAAATGGGAGGCTGCCAGCTTTCGCCGCCTCAAATTGGAGCTTGCGATTGTGGATGCGACCGGTCTTATTTCCAACCTGGTCGGGCTTGAAGAGGCTGGCACCGCCCTCTCAGTGCCGCCCCACCTGCACCTCAGCTTCGCGGAAACGGAGAAGGTGTTGCTCACTGTGCAGAAGCTGTCGTGCGACCTTTGTCTGCACTACGACGACCACGAGAACTTTCAGGCCACAGCGAATGCCGATGTGACGTCAGGTCTGTGGCTGGACAAGGATGAGCAGGCCGCCGCCGAAGATGACGAGGCTGCGCGCGCCTCCGTTGGGCAGCTCATCGCGGAGTGTCGTGTGCTTGCGCAGGAGGCCGTCCCGCACCTTGAAGGCAACGTCCTCCTGACGTGGACAAAAGAAACTGTGTTTGTGGAGTCAGCAGAGGCTGTGTCTGCCGCGCCACAGCCAGGGACCCAGCAGACAGAAGGAGAACAGCAACCAGAAGAGGCCGAGTTGCCCACAGAGACGGCCGCGCACGTGCACGTGGCACGCCACTTATCATGCTGTACTGCAGAAACGATCATGTACGGCGTGTCGGTGGAAGTGTCGAAGGAAATCAAGCCTTTTCTGTTGCGCCTCCGAAGTGGACTCCGTCGTGTCCTGCGGGATGCGCACCAGTCTCACAGCCTGCTGCCAGACCTGCTGGCGCTTCGCGAGATGACCGTGCAGGAGGAGTTCATCCCCATCACCACCACTGAGGCCGGAGAGTGTGCCAACACCAACACTGGCAGTGGTGGTGGCGAGACGGAGGGGCAAGAATTCCGTTACCGGGGGCCTATCCACTCCTTTCCGCGGCTCTACAACATCAACACGGTGCGTGAGTCGCTGTGGTGGCGACGCCTGCACGACGAACGGGTGTACGTCGCCGCACACGCTGCGGCAATGAATCCCATCAACGTGTTCTACGACTGTCTGCCGTATGACACCAGTCGCGGCGACGCGGTGCGCCCTCTGCCACCAGACACACCAGGCGGTTGGGTTGGTGAGTCTGCGGACGGCGGCGGCGGCGACAACGCGGTTCTCGCAAAGGAAACGCTGGACTCGCCCGCTGTGTTTCGCGATTGGCTCGAAGACGTTGTTGAGCAGTCCTCGCTGAGCCGGGAGGTGCACACGGAGCTCGATCGCGCAGGCATCGCCTACATCAGTCGCGACCCGTCCCTGCCACTGACGAACTTTTTGTCGTTTGTGAGGGTGTTTGTCCCGGCGACTGCAGTGCGTGGCGTGCTGGAGAACAGTCACAGCGGCGATCGCACAGCCCGCACTCGCGCAGTGACGTCCGACGACATCGGTCTCTCGATCATCGTGGGGTACGAATGTGGTGTGCGCGACGGTGGGCGGCTGCTCATCCCGTGGTACATGGATCCCAACGTCCTGCTTGCGTTGCTGGAAGAGCGGGTGCCCACGCCGGAGTTGGCACCGAATTAAGCCGGAGCGCTCGAGAAAAGAGCCGCAGCCAGCCCTGTCGTACTATTTGTCCCTTTCGTTTCTTAATTCTTGTTCACACACAGCCGAGTTAGCAAAAAAAAAAAAAGGAAACAGAACTGCAAGCATGCCAACGCCGACAACGACCAAGCGGTCAGAACTTTTGGCCCTCCGACGCCCATCACCGCCGTCTCCGTCCGCTCTCCCAACATTTCCCTCCCTCGCCGCCCCACCCCTCATGACCTGTTCGCATTTTTGCAGCCACCCCCCGCCCCGAAGCGCGCCCCCAGTTCCGCAGCCGCAGAGCGGTGGGGGCCTGGCCACGCGGCACGCCCCAAGCCCAGCCCGCCCGGCAACACCACCAGAAAGGCGCCGCAGAACACAACAGAGGCAAACGACGCCAACGCTGCCCGTCGGGGGGACTGCGAAACGCGGGGGAAGCCGGGCAGCGCGGGGGAAACAAACGACGCCAACGCTGCCCGTCGGGGGGACTGCGAAGCGTGGGGGAAACAAACCACGCCGGCGCTGCTCGTCGGGCGGACTGCGAAGCGCGGGGGAAACAAACGACGCCAACGCTGCCCGCCGGGGGACTGCGAAACGCGGGGGAAGCCGGGCAGCGCGGGGGAAACAAACCACGCCGGCGCTGCTCGTCGGGCGGACTGCGAACCGCGGCGCAAACCGGGCAGCGCGGGGGAAACAAACGACGCCAACGCTGCCCGCCGGGGGACTGCGAAACGCGGGGGAGGCAAACGACGCCGGCTGCCCGTCGGGGGAACTGCGAAGCGCGGGGGAAGCCGGGTGGCGCGGGGGAAACAAACGACGCCGGCGCGGCTCGTCGGGGGAGCTGCGTAACGCGGGGGAAACAAACGGCGCGGCTGCTGCCCGTCGGGGGAGCTGCGAAACGCGGGGGAAACAAACCACGCCAGCGCTGCTCGTCGGGGGGACTGCGAAGCGCGGGGGAAGCCGGGTGGCGCGGGGGAAACAAACGACGCCAGCGCGGCTCGTCGGGGGGGCTGCGTAACGCGGGGGAAACAAACGACGCCAACGCTGCCCGTCGGGGGGACTGCGAAGCGCGGGGGAAACAAACGACGCCCCCGCTGCTCGCCGGGCGGGCTGCGAAATGCGGGGAAACGAAATGTGCTGCGGAGTTTGCGTTTATTGTTCTGGCGGTGCCTTCGTGTGCGCCGCTTTTTCCCGCCGCCATTCGGCAGGGTGCCGGCGCCTGTTTGTTTGCCGTTCGTGCGTTGGCGCGCCGGCTTCTGCGTTACGAGCCCACGCCGCGGCGTTCGTCGTTTGGCGCACGCGTCTGGTGGCCGCGCGCCCGACTCCCTCCGTGCCGCCGGCGCCACGCAGCGGCCCCCCCCCCCCGTCACATACCCCCCACCCCTGCACGCGCGCCCACCCACCCCATCATTCACTTCCTCTCCTCGTGTCCATTTTTGTGGCAGAAAAAAGTCAACGGCTCGAACCAATACATCTTTCTTTGCTTTCATTAGAATATCAACATGCCCGTTGACGCACAAGTTGCCGCAGTCGAAGCTATTCAGGAGCCGAATTCGCTTCTGGATGTCGTTCTGAGCTCGTACACCGGCCATGGCCACTGCAACGGCGACATTTTTCTTGTTCGTGCCGTGTACTGTGGCAAATCCCGCGAGGGCACGCTGGACCCGAAGATGCAAGAGCTTGCTGCCGATGCGTGTGCAAAAGCGAATGCAGAGAATCCGTTTTTCGAGCAAGACAGTGGGTCAAGCCTACACGGACTTTTGCTCGATTACGGTGACAAGTTTGTGCACCTGGTCGAGGGATTTGAGCGCCACGTCTTCGCGTTTCTCACCGAGGTGAGTCAGCACTGTGGAAAAGGCAAGCTGATTGAAGACGCGCACATTCTTTTCGTGGACGACGATTTAGAGAACCGTGTTCTGGGAGAGTGGGTGTACGTTAGCAAGGTGCCTGTAATTCCAGCAAATCCTTCAAGTGGCATGACCGAAGCTGAACTTGTTACAGCTGTCTCCCGTGATGTGGAAAATCTTCTGGAGCTCGGCCGTTTGGCTTCGGAAGGTGGAGCCGCGTCAGGATCCAACTTTACTGCCAGTGCACGCATCAATCACACGCAGCTTTTTCCAAAACCCGAAACCCTCGATCAGTATTTGAAAGTGGATGCACCGCTCTTGACGGTTGCAGAATTTGCGGACAATGTTTGTGGGTTTCCCAACCTGGTCAGAGAGGTGGAGGTTAACTACCCAGCAGAGGATCCTCTGAAATATTGATTTGGTACCTCCCATTCGTGGAGCACTTGATGTAACACAGTTCTTTGTATTCTGCACTTTTTTTTCCCGGTCTGTCACCATTCGCTCAGATTAATGAAAACGCGAACATCAGATTCTATGAAGCAATAGTGTTTGCTTTGTTTCATATTTTGTGGGGTTTGGCTTGATTTGCTTTGTCTCGCTTTCCCACAGTTGCTTTCCCCTCTCCAGTGCACATTTTCGCATCCCGTTACAGATGTGTGTGGTTTACTCCCGTAACCAACCGGGCGGGAATATTCAATGGTGGGACTGGCTCTGTGTTCCTTCTTCATTGGCTCGGCAATCAACTCATTCTCCCCTCTTTTCTCCCTCACTCTGTGATCGGCGTGCACGTTCTCTTCTGTTGCGGTGCCTTATTTATCAATCATGCCATTGTTACACACACATGCACGCGCGTCAAGAAGGAAACAGACAATTCAGCAAACATGAAAAAGGCTTCTGTGCCCATGAAAAAGACCAACCCCAAAGCGAGAACACGCATCAATAGTTCTCATGAAATTCAGACGCAGCGCTTCAACTTCTCAGTTAAGGAGGCCGAGACGCTTCTTGCCACGGTCACATTGGAACTCGCGTTAAGTGAGGCACCAAAGACATGCGATGTATATATCGGGAATATCCCATCGGCGACAGGAAATGACCGGAATCGGGCAAAGCAAGGCTGCTATAAAGACTGCCCCATCCGAAGAGTCACACTGCAAGGGCTTCAAAGTGGCGAAGTGTTTCCTGCACCGAAGCCGTTGCCAATTAGTGACTTGGAGGCAGAAATAGGAGCCGTTCCACATGGTGTTGGGACAGTTTCCTTGTGTCGCTCAACCACAAGCTTCGACGGCTCCCAATTTTTTGTGTGCCTGACCTCGGATGAAATGGAGTTAGAATACTTGAACCACAACTACCCTGTTTTCGCCCGAGTGGTAGAGGGCCTTGATTCGCTACTCTCCTTGCGGGAGAAGCTCGCCGGGTACACTCAAGAGGACGGCAGAATTGACTCCAGCTGCTCGGTTACTTTCAGTGACTTTGTAGCGACATCCCAAGATGGGACTCTGTGAATGTAACTAAAAAACAAACAAACAAACAAACAAAACAAAATACCAGGTGAACGTCCCTAATTGACCGCTATTCAGCAAAAGAGCTTCTTCAATTTCTTGGGTAGTGACGGTGGTTAATTTGTTTCTCTTGACTCAGCTAGTCGCGCCACGCCACGGCTCAATGTGCTGATACACAACGATCCCCGCTGTTGGTGACGGCTGTGAATACTGCGAAAACTCACCGGACTCCTAATCTTCTCTCATATACACCTAACGCTTCATTTCATTTTATTTCTTTTATTGCAAAAACCAAAGCCCGTCGCCCCTTAATTGTGCCGTTGCTGGAGCGGACGAACAATTTCTTTGCCGTGACTCTTCTTTTTTTTTTTTTTTGCATATCTTGTAGCTGGCACTTCTTGTTTCTCCGGTGCCGCTCCCTCTTTCTCCTGAAATAATGTTTGTCAGTGAGAGCGCATCATCCGCGCTCACGCTAGAGGCTGTCTCCACTATCTGCAAAGACGCTTTCAAAAAGAGCCAAGAACTTGATTGCGAGGCTCCGTACTCTTTGCTTGTCTCACGAGCGTTAGAAGACCAAGGCGCTATCATCGGCGCTCGTTTAGCGGAACGCCTTTTATATAAAGAGCCATGTATGAGTGGACTCCCTCAAGACATTGCTCGATTTGTTGGAACAAGCGTGTGGCGCGCCATGTTTGGGAAAAAAATTGACTCGATTACAGTGTCTGAGAATACATACTACCTTCATGATGCCAACTTTCGGTGGCTGGAAGGCTTTCCCCGGCTCCAGTGTGTGGATCACATCCAGTGCTCTTCGCTGGACAGTTGCTTACCGAGTCAACGCGCCCAAGAGGCGGGTGGCGATGGGGTAGATGGTCAAGTAGCCCACGACGACCTGCTCCTGTACACGATTGGCATTATCAAAGGCGCTTCATACAACCTGTTGGTCGACGATGACCGCCTCACTATCAGCGCCACTCTGTCGAAGGAGGGCGAAACGGTTTTTCTCATGACCTTTGAGCGTTAGTGATCCGTGAACATTGATCATCACCCACCGTTAGTGGAAAAGTGAAAAGTGGCACTTTCACGTCCCCTCATCCCAAAACAACAACAAAACAGCACAGGGCAGAACAAAATAAAGCAATACCAAACAAATCCAATTGGAACGCACACACATGTACAACAGACTAGCGGTACCTTTCGGGGGAACCGCGGAAAGGCGTTACCACAGAATATGTCGTGTACACGTGCCACTTGAAAAAGGTAACAACAACAGTAGGAAACTCATCACAGCGCCAAATGTTCACTGTCTTATGAAACCACTGTTTTTTTTTTCTCTCTCTCTCACACAGATGCACCTTGCTCAAATAAGTACGAAGCTCCTCACCCCCTGTCTCTGCGACGCTCTACGATTCTTGCATTAGATCATCCTCACCAAAAAATTAAATAGTCTAACACAGTTTTTGTTTTGGGAATTCGCCTACTGTAGCACAACTCCACAAAAGGACACAATCTAACCATAGTCATAGTCAAGTACTACTCTCCGTACCTTTCATCATGCTCCGTTTTACCAACAACTACACGCGTCGCGCTGCACAGGCGCTCGTGCTGAACCAGGCTCGTTGCGTTTCTCTTCAATCCGAGAAGCCTTGTGCCACTCTTGCTGATAAGATTGTGCGTGGCAAGCGGGCTGAGGTGTTTTACTCTCACCCTAGCTACGTCATGGCGCGTGAGAAGATGCTGTACACTATCTGGGTCGACATTGGCATCTTCGCCAACTGCGTGTATTTCTTTGTGCCATTCTTTGCCATTGCGTTCTTTTTTAAGGCGTAATACAACGGGGTGCAAAGGGGCACGCCTCTTTTAGCGTTTTGTTTTTTTTATTTAGTTTTACTGTTGAGCTCGAATGTGACGACAGTTGTGTGATCCACAAGAGCAATGCGCAAGCAGTCGTACACTCACCACGTGATGTCTAACAAGAGCATCAACAAGATTCCTTCTGACACGCAAAAGCGTGTACGGATTGAGTCCAGTAGAAGTGCATTTTTCTGCCTCGCTGCCGACCGCTCTCTGCATTTTTTTTCTTGAGCAACATGAACCGTCTCTAGCACCTAGCCGGGTGAAAACAACAACAAAAATCACTGAGAATGACGGAGAAAACAAAATGCACACATGTTAAACCGAGGTGCGCGCCACCACCAAGTTGTGCAACGCTCACTCATTGAAAGCGCGTGAATACGAGACAGGGTAATTTCGCCCATCGTTCACTCCCCGCGTCCTTGCTCTGCAGTGTGACGGCGTCCTTTTCTTGTTCTGTGTTCCAAACGCCGCCTGCTTGACTTGCTCGCCTTCTTGTTTTACTTGGGGCTTCTACTTGTTTCTAACGAATTGATGAAACGCAATTCTTTGACTTCTGTGACTCATTGGCCTAAGGGTCTGTGTCTCTTCCCCGTTTCACTTCTCTCCATCTTTCTCTCCATCTTTCTCTTCCCTTCTTTCTCGCTTTCTCTCTGTTGAATAAACCATGGAAGAGGTTGCTCGTCTCTTTTTTTTTTTCGCACCTGCGCAGAAGCCATCTTGAGGCGGCATGTTGTTTTGATGATGTGGCTGAAATGCACCAGGCTGTTCCTTGTTCCAAAGGTGCGCGGAGCACTCTTCTCGTTGCCGTCCGTCATGGATGCGCAGAGTTTCACGCGGTATGTGAACGAGCGAGGTAAGCAACTGCAAGACTTGTGGCGTGATCGCATGATCGCCGAAAATAGCCACTTGATGTCCAAGGCGTACAGCGAGGAGGTGTCGCGGAAGGCGGCTGAGGACTGTGCGGGATTGGTACACTTGACTCAGCCTGAGGTAGAGTCCATCATGACAGACAAGTACCACTTTGAAGATCACCGTATTGTGACATGCCTTGTACCCTACCAGCTTGCTGTGAACATCATTCTGCCTCGCTTACCGTCTTCCATTCGTGCGGAGTGTATAGCAGAGCTGAAACAAGAGGAAGCGCAGATTCAACAGTGTTCGTCAACAGTGGTTCCCCACAAATGGATTCAATGGAAAGACGCGGATGTCTATGTCTCCACTGGCAAGTCGTATTTGCGCCGAATTGATGCGCGCAAAAAGAAACGTATTCCCATCTTCTCTGTGTTGGGTCATGTCAATCATGGAAAAACAACGCTGATTGACGCACTTCAAGGGTCGCTGGTGGCTCAAGAAGAGAGCCATGGAATAACCCAGACGATTCGGGCCTTTACTAGCGCACATCCGTCGCGCGAGAACGAATATGTCACCTTTTTGGACTCTCCCGGCCACCGCATGTTCGTTGAAACGCGGTACCACTCGCAGCTCGTGTCAGATTTTGTGCTGTTGGTTCTCTCCGTCGCAGAAGGGATTCAGAGTCAAACCTATGAGGTGATCAAAGTAGCGTTGAACATGGATCGCCCACTAGTGGTCGTTTTTAACAAGCTAGATGTGTTCACCGACGCGTTTGCTGCGCAGTCGGCCATGCGCAAGCTTCTGGAACAATTGCAAGAAATTGGGCTGACTGTGACTTTGATCAAGAGCGAAGACGACCTGGGTCGTGTCGCGAATCGCGCTTCAAATAGGCAAGGCGCTTCCACCTCGGCCGCGACGCCAACTTCAGCCGTGACCGTGGGAAAAGGTCAGAACTTTTTCTTACCCATGAAGCTGACGGATGCGTCCTTCAAAGGAAGCACCCGAAGTCCTGTTATTGATGTTCACCGGAAGTGTGTCGGCGTCTGCGTGTCGGCGAAGAATAGGACCAACTTGCCTCTCTTGTGGTCCGTCGTGTCGGCTTGCTGCGATGCGTGTCCGCCGACATGCTTGAGCAACACAATAGGCTCAGAGGAACACAACTGCGCTGTGCAGGCTGTTGTCATTGAATCCTCCAAACACTTGTTTGATGAGGAGGGGTTTCGGCAGAGTCTCGCGAAGCAGCGCATTCAAGGTCGTGTCGATTCTCAGCGTGACCGCAGGCAAAGGGCCTTTGAGCGAAATGGCTTTCGAGGGCGACTCAATTCGGCGTTGCACTCCTCGTGGAAGCAGTCCACACGTTCAAATCGGACAAGCACAACAACACTCACCATTTCCGCCATTGTCAAGGAAGGCGTTCTCAAGCCTGGAACACACTTTGTGGCGGATCAGGCGGAGGGCCATGTGGACTATCTGCTCGATTACTGGGGAAATCCGCTGGACCAGGCACTGCCAGGGATGGCAGTCACGCTGATCGACACACACAGCAGCAGTGGCTGTCCTGGTGCTGGCACGCACGTGCTGTCCACTGTCGATTTGCGCTCTCGTCTCGAGATTTACAACTACCGCCGCCTTCTTCAGTGGTACGTGGAGATTTTCACCACCAAGCTTCACTATCTGAAGCCGCGAGGAATGGACACCTCCTTTCCGCATCTAGGCGATTACGGACAACTGGGGCACACGGGTACCCTGGAGCATCAACTGCTGTATGGTGCACAGTCTTTTTCTGAGAACAATGGTGACGGCGCACCGGCGCTCGGCACCGGAGGGACAAGCCTCGGTGAGTATCTCGCTGAACGAAACGAAAAGGAGGAGCGACGCCTCGAAGACAGCACAGGTGGGGTGGCGTGTTCGCAGTACCTGCCAAGCGGCGGCCTGGTCACATCGGAGAAGAGGCTGTCACAAGGGGTGCTGAACCCAACCGACGCTGAGATGCTGGAGTCTATGTGGAAAGGCATGCAGTTGCAGGAACGAATCACATCACAGGATGAGTACGACAAGCACGTACAACAGTGCACACAGGTTGGCGTCGTGCTGAAAGTGGACTCGTGGCACACGTCGCGAATGCTGATGCGTGAAATCCCTCGGCTCGGCACGCGAAAAGTATTCTTTCAGGTACTTGGCGTTCGCTTCGGTGCCTTGACAGTCGATGATATCCTCTTTTTTTCTTCCGCTGCGAAAGTCATGATTTGCTTTCGCACGCCTTTGGCGGGCTCACCAGAGCTTGAGCAATACATCGAAGCCTCAGACCTGTGGGTGCTCCAGACCGATCACTTTGCTGATATCCAGTCATTCCTCAAGTGGTGTGCGGTGGAGACACACAAGAAGCGGGTCACCGAGGGGAAGGATGAGGATGATCTGTCCGACAGCGCTGCGAGCCCTCGGAATTATATGGTTTTGAACAGCGACACGGCTTCCCAGCCGCCATCAGCAACATCAACACCCGCAGCTGCACCACGGAAGAAGCAGCTACTGTCATACAAACCGTCGTACGAGGAATGATGTAGCGGACTCCGACCCCCCCCCCCCCCCCACCACCAAAAGAAAAAAAAATGAGCATATTCACAGAAATACCCTTGAAAAAAAAAAATGACAGAAGACAAAACCAACCAATCAAGCAAAGAAGCAAAACACACAAAAAAGAAGGAGTATCATTACGATGCCTGTGCGTCCCAAGAGTGAATGAAATGGGGGCTCTGTGCTCCTCCTTCTGCACTACCAGCGAGGCTAATAGTGATGACAGACTCACACACCAAACCAACATCCCCTCTTCGAGGACTACGATGGTACGCTGTACTAATATACCCCAGTTCTTTGACCGTATTACTCTTCACCATGTCACTCCGCTTCACAATCGCTTCATCGCACTCTGCCCTGCTCTTGTCCTTGCCTCGCGTTTCACATTTCCTTTGATCGAGAAAACATTTTACTTTTGCTTTGCGCCAATCCCTGGCATTTTGCGTTAGTGGCCGTCTGTCACCCTTTTTTCCCTGCCCCCCCCCCCCTTGCTGTTCTCTTTCTCGCCTTTCACTATTCCGTGAGCGTGCGCTTTTTCCTTTTCCTTTTCTTTGCTATCCCCCTCTTTTTTTTTCCTTCTACCTTTCCGTTCATCTGGCACTGCGCGCATCTTATCAGACCAGCTACACTGCTAGCCCTCCAAAACAGACACATAAAATCTCTTACCGCCAGCGATACAGATGGGATCATCTGTTTCCTCCCTGGAAGCGGCTCAGGCGTTCTCATCCTTGCTGACTGACGATTCCATTGATGAGCAAATTGAGTCTATTCTCAACTGTGCACTTGGCAGTGTGGACATGACTCAAGCATTTCCCATTGAAAACATTCGTGTACTTCGCCATCTTTATACCCGGAACTTTGCTTTCTTGCTTTACAAGTGCATCGCGCAGGTCTCTCAACTAGCTGAGGCACGAGATGCCATTAATGCTAGTGCGTCGCCTCCCGTGGAGCACACGTCGGCCGCGGCCAGGACACGTCTCGAGACGTCCTTGCGTATCTTGCAGCGACTGATGCCGGTGGCACTCGAGGATGGCACAGCACCGCAGGCCGCAGCGCCTACTGGTGCGCAACAGACGCCCTCAGAGCAGCCCAGTGCTCCTCCTGCCCCTCAAGGTGGTGACAGCGGTGGCGGCAATCAACCCTCGTTGGAGGAGGCTAGCAATCGGAGTCGCACCCGCGCGACTGCCCACTTCCAGCGGCTTTTCTTCGTTGAGGGCAAGACCTGTGATGACGCGAAGCCGGACGAGACGTTTCCACTGTTCCCTCACCAAACCAGTGCAAGCAGCGAGCACACATTGACACTTGCCAGTTACCTGGGCTGGGCAGTCGTGGAATGTTGCTTTATTCGCCACATCACTATCCCCGGCAAGACACGTGTGCCGCCGTCACCGCTGCTGAGCGTCACGCACTCGGAGGTGCATCAAGACCTGGTGTGGTATGCAGGTATCGCGACGGAGGAGACGCCCAACGGCCCTGCTAAAACTGGCGCCTCCTTTGTGGCGAATATGAAGGTGAGTGCAGCTACGCACACCACGCGCAAGGAGCTGCTGACCACGCTGGTTGGTGTCCTCGGCACGCCACTGTATCATCCCGTCGGCTTCCGCGATGAGCTCTTCACTGAGCCGCTCATCTCCACATCGATCGTGCCACTCCTTCCGACACTCGCGGTGTCCCTGCTGAATGCTGTGCTGACGTACGTGCCGTACGGATCTGTTCCGTATTCAAGCTACCTCGTCTCTGATGAAGAGAATGTGATCGTGGTCGGTGCACGACTGCTGTGTGCACTTTTGTGCTACCCAGGTGCACCTGTTATAGAGGTGGCACCAGAAAGTGCTGTCACTGTCGCGAACGGGGCACAAGCGCTGCAGACCTTGGCAACCTCGGAACAACCCTCGAGCAGCCCAGTGTTTGAGCCCGAGGGGGAGGGGGAGGGGGAGACAGATGCTGAAACCAAGCGCGCTGGAGCGGAGCCAACTGCTTCTGCGTTAAGTGGTAGTGTCAAGACGCGAGCGGAGCGGCTGATGGCTTCAGATCCCGATGCACCACCGTCGCCTCTGCAGGACCCGCCGATACAACCACCATCCCCGCCCCCACCACCTGCCCCGCCCGGTCGAGGCGGTGCCGTGCGACGCATTCACAGCGTGCGCAAGACAGTCTTTGAAACCACCTTCACCGAAGCGGGGCTGCTCCTCCGAAAGTTGCGCCCTATCATTGGATTGAAGATGTACGTGCGCCAAACCATTCTCCCAGACTCGCAGCGCGGGTTGGCCTCGCACGATGACTTTATGATGCTCCTGTGGAAGCTCATCGACCTGTCACCTGCGGTGTGCTCCATCTTCACGACCGACCCCACTGTGCTCACGTACATTCTCCCTCTCATTGAGTACGCCATGGACGCGCGTGGCAACCCGTCTCGCACACATCGGATGCAGCTCGTCTTGTTCATTCTCTTGCGCCTCTCGTCCGCGCGCAGCTTTGCGATTCGGTGCAATCAACCCTTCACCGAGTTTATTCCCTTTCCGTTCCCACCGTTGGCGGAGTCTCACTCGTACAACGACGTTATTGTGGTGGCGCTTTGCGTTCTCACAGACTTGAACGAGGCGTCGTTCGCAGGGTTACTTCCCTCCTGCGCGACTGTTTTGGCAAATCTTGCCCCGTACATTGCCCTGCTTGGCCGCACGGCCTCTGCGCACCTCGCGGCCTCCTTGGCACACGTCGCGCAGCGCTGTTTGCGCACCAGGGAGCCGGTCTGTGACGAGCGTGACGGTGTCATCCTGATTGATCTGTGCGAGAGCGCGGCCAGTGTGTTGCAGTACAACCAAGCCGGGTCTCACCATCTCATCGTGGCCCTCGCTCAGCATCGAAACTTGATTCAAAAAATGGTGGACGTCTTCCTCGTCCACAAAACCAAACGTGCCAGCACCCGCTCGTCGCTCCCTCTTCTTGTGGATACCCTCCAAGCTGCCGTGGCGGCGGCGCAGCCCCTCATTGAATCCACGCGCCTCGCAGGTAGCGCCGGCGGTCAGGAGGCTATCGTGGCGACGACGACCAGTAGCAGCGCCGTTCTCTCCGGACTCAAGTATGACCAAGACGCCGCGGTGGCCAAGCTGAAGGAGTTAACCTTGGTGGGTGTTCTACCAACGCCTCACCGCATCATTGTGCGCCGCTTCCAGTCCACTCGAGAGACCGAGGAATGGGCAACAGTGACGTCATGGATGACGTGCTACATGGACTCGCCGTTGGGGTACGCTGGAGACAACGTTTCCATCAAGCTCTTCGAGTTTGAGCAGCCTGCCCCGACGCGAGTGCTGGGTAGCAGCCGACAAGGTTCATGATCACGGGACACGCCACCCCGCGGAAGCGAAAAACAACAACAACAACAACAACAACAACTACAACAACAACATCCCAAACACGGGAATAAGAATGCAGTACTTGACCTCTCCACCACAGCACGGGGGAATGGCAAGGCGTCACCAACAATACTCACAAGACCAAGAAGATGAAGATGAAGAGGGAAAGAAACGAAAAATAAAGCGGCATCATAGAACTCTTGCAAGCGTGTAGGGATACCTACCGCCCAGTTCAGCGAGTTTTATTTTTCACCAACCCACGCATTCCTCTCCCCCCTCAACCCCTCCCTGTGCGCTGCGACACATACGGTGCTCAAAGTAACGTGGCCCGCATGTTTCCGCATCAACACGTCGTTCCAAATGACACTGCAACTCATATTCCCCCTCCACCTCGTCTTGCTTTTCCATTTAACGCATCACCATTTCCACTTTTTTTTTTTTACCCACGCCCCGGGTGGGTACGACAAGATTTCACGACAAGTGCTGCATATCCAAATCGGACTTATTTATTTACAAACTTTTCGTGTTCCCGTGGAGCCATGACCAACAACGCCTGTATCGCCACTTCAATTCCGCCCAGCCTGGAGTGTCAGGTGTGCTTTGACTCATATCGTGAGCCAGTTCAGCTGGTTCGCTGTGGACATATCTTTTGCCGTCAATGCGTGTCATCCAAGATCACCCATTGCGCCATCTGTCACTGCGCGGTGAGCAGCGTTGGCACACCGAGCGACACGATTATTGAGGCAGCTCATCAGGTGCCAGTGGTGTGCAGCACGTGTGGCTGGAGAGGCTCACGCAAAGCGTCTGAGTGCCACCGCTGCAACTCAAAAGACACCCATTCGTCATACACGCGGTACATGCCGCAAACGGACGAGGAGTGGCTTCGCTACGCCACGTCGAAGCAAACGGATCCCATCCCAGAGGCGCAACCGGCCCCACCCCAATACGTCACTGGTATTCCTCTCAACTGAGCAAGCGAACGAAACACCACCAACAAAAAACAAACAAACAAAGGGCAAATATCACACCAACGTACACAAGCCGGTGTACTCGGAAATGTGCGAAGATATAACCACCACAAAGGCCAATGGAAGGGGAAAAACAAAAACAGGGCATGCAATGCCACACATACGTCAAGAGATTCCGGTGTGCGTTCTGTCCCCCATGCGACATACACATACACACAACTAGTGAGTGCACGCTTAGTTTTTCTTGTTCCCAGCTCCCGAGTTTTTGCTCTTGTCTCACTGACAATGTTTTCCTCACTCATTGCTTCTTCCTTTTTTATTTATTTATTTGCTGCGATTGCTTGTGCAATTGCTTCTTGCTTTCCCTTTTTTTTCTTCGTCACGTTGCTGTTTCGCAGCTGTTCTTGCTTATTTCATTCATGAGCCACCATGAACGGACAATAAAGGCCCAAGTACCAAATGCCAGGGCATGTTTGCACCCTCATCTGAAGAGTTTGATGACTCTGTGCGGTTGCCCAAACAAGGCATGGATGGGGACTTGCGCCTCCTTTCCTCAACTCCCTCTTTCCCCTGCTCTAGATCGAACTGATTGCATACTTGCTTCACAAGAGACGCGATGGATGTCACCAGCGCACGAAGGACATCTTCATGGTACCGATGAGAGGTAGCGCGGGGAACTCTCTTGGTGTGCTCTCTCTCCTGATGCCTTTCCTTAACAACTATCCCTCTCCCCTGTATCCTCACTCATTATTCATCATCCGTAACAGTCAAGGTGTCGTCGTAACAACTGTATAACTGACGACAGAAGCTGACCTAAGTGCTTTTTTCTTTTTATTTTCTCAATTTGCTATCCATCCGTGTAGTTCTTGTGAACGTTTTTTTATTACTTTTATTGTTATTGTTATCAGCGTGCTTTGTTTTCTTGATCTTTATTTCGCGACGAATTGAGCCTTCCCCTCTTCCACAAACACACACGCGCCCACCGACAGGCAGCCACCACGAGTTCACGTTAGTATCTACACACCTTTTTGACATTTTCACAATGGCCGATTTGTGCATGGGTGAAGACTTCAGCGAGGAGCTGACGTGCGCCGTGTGCTTGGATTCGTGGAAGTATCCGGTTGAGGTTGTCCCTTGCGGCCACATTTTCTGTCAGGGCTGTGTAAAAAGCATAAAAAACTGTCCTGTGTGTCGCGTAGATATCGCCTCTACCAAGGCACCGAATCGCACCTTGGTGAACATGGCTGCTCAGATTCAAGTGAAGTGCGCCAAGTGTGGCTGGCGCGGTACGCGTGAGCAGAGCTACAACCACAAGTGCGGCACGACCCCTGCCCCCGCACCTGCCCCCGCCCCCGCTCCGTCTCCGCCGCAGACACATCAACAGCAACAGGTTTTTGGCCAAGGGAGCGGCAGCACCGGCGGCGGATACGATTACGGCTTCAACGGCTTCAGTAGCGGTGCACCTGCAGGTTACCAACCGCCGCCGCCGCCGCAGACGGAAGCACCATCGCCGCAGCCGGCGGCTGCCTCTGCTCGTCCGTCTAGTCGACGCTATAATGTGATTCAGCCCACAGGTGCGCGTCCGTGGGTCAACTACGGGATTGGGCAGGATGAGTACGACCAGATCGTGTCTTTGTTTGTGTTCTTTGACGAGGATGACAGCGGCGCGCTTGACCGCCGTGAGGTTGGCCGTCTTGCGCGGTGGCTGAACTTCGCGCGCACCCCGCAAGAGGTTGATCGCATCTTCCAAGACATGGACTACGATGGTGACGGCTCTCTTGCGCTGCCCGAGTTCCTGACGTGGCTCAAGTACAACAAGCCAGACCCCCAATCCCTGTACGGTCTCACGCAGTCGCAGTACAACACGGTGATGACGCAATTTCACACGTATGATACCAATCGGGATGGCTGTTTGGAAATGAACGAATTCACACGACTGGTGCTAAATTTGGGCGATGTGCGTGATGAGGCCACCGCACAGCGGCTGTTTAAGATGATTGACCGGAATAGAACAGGTTCAATCGATCTTCATCAGTTCCTCCGCTTTCGCGCGGGTAAGTCTTAACGATGACCGTGTGCGTGCAGGCATCTGCACCCCTCTGCTCCCCTTCCTCTTCATCAGAGTTGCATCTGGCGTTTGATATCTCCTCTTGCCTTCTTTCTCTTTTTTTTTTCATGCTTTTCTTTTGACCTTGCTCCGTGCCTTTTTGGTACATATACGCGGCGCAAGGTGCGTGCTGTCAGCTTTTTGAGAGTCTTGCCTGTGGCGCACAGAGAAGCTTAAAACGAATTAAAAAAAAATGCTTTTTTTTCCCGATGAGGTGCCGAGACGCGGTTGAGTTATTGATAGCCGATGATCGATGTGAGGAAGAAAAACAAAACAAACAAACAAACAAAAAAAAGAAGTGTAATAGAAAATCGAAAAACATTAGCACGTGCGCACAAAGGCCGCAGCATGTTGGAAATACTGCTGATTCTTGTACCTTTTTTTTTTTGGTGTTTTGTCACATTCAGTTTCACCGCTTTCCCTCGTTGTCGCCCTCTCCACTTTTTCTGTGTGATTCCTTGCCCTTCATTCCAATGCTGGAAACGCCATGAGCAATCCATCTATGCAGAGGAAAACAACCAAACAAACAGTAACAACAACAACGGCGATGCATGATGAAGAAGTTCAACTTGTTGTCACCCAGTGACTTAGTCTTTCGCGTTGACTGGGACATTGCGTGACAGCCAGCGTTGTGAGTGCAAATAGTCTCTTCAGCGTCCTCCCCATCTTGCACAATTAAGATGACAATACGCCCTCCCCAACATTGCTTGTGACGATAGGCGTGATCACTGCAATTGCCTCCCCCTCCCTATCACGTAATCTCTGAGCGCGCGCTTTCTGCTGTTCGCTGCTCACACAGTGATGCGCCTTCTTCCAGGGCCACATTTCCCCCTTTTTTTGAAAGGGACACAAACGCATGCTTCCTCCGCTTCATTTTCAGCCACTTTCTCTCTTTCTTCATCCATACGTTGCTATACTCCAACCAACATCAACTGTGCTCTTTCGTGTTGACCAGAGAACATAGTGCCACACTATCAAAGATACAAAAAAATACCTAACTTTTTTTTTTTTGGCTTTCGTGAGCATAAATAAACCAACAAAAACCAAAAAAAAAAAAAAACCAGATCCCTCCTTTGTAGTTCAACTTGCTTTTTT
>JASANS010002318.1:0-53929 GCA_030849605.1 Wallacemonas sp. 195SL | reverse complement strand
CATGGACAGCAACGCCGCGTCTGCGTCGACGTCCTCCGATACGCAAGACGCACGCGACGCAAACGAAGCCGACGAAGAGGACGAGAGCTGCCACAACCGTTTGCACCAACTAGAGAAACGATTCACCGAGACGATCGTGTTTTCCTTCTCCGAGCCGTACATGGGTGACTCTGACGCAGGTCCTGTTGTGTTGATGTGGCGCTGAGAAGAGCGCATGGCTAGCGAGGATGAGAAGGAAAGAGAGGCACCGCGGCGGAGACCATGCGCTGACATGAGCACACGTTTCATCGTTTGGAATTCTCTCTCTCTTTTCGGTTTTTTTCCTTTGTTCCTCTTCTCTTCTTTTTCGAGAGTGAAACAGTACGGCGCAATTGGAGGCTACGAAAGAAAAGGATGCGCACGACGAAAGAGACGCTGGCAAGGACACAAGAAAGAGAGAGAGAGAGAGAAACAGAGAGAGGAGGGGGTCGAAGAGTCGGTTCAAAAAAGGAAGCAAAGCGTGTGTGAATGTGTCTGTGTCTTGTCGACGATAATGTAGAACCCACAAAAGAATGCACACCAGCCCATGTAGATGCTTGTCTTCTGTGGTGTTCGCAGATTTTAGTGTGAACATCAAGAGATAATCGTCTCGTCGATATACCTACTTTTTAAGATCCTCCTTTTTACCTGCGTTTCCCTTTAATTATTATTTTGCTCGCTAAACGAACACATGGTTGTTGTTGTTGTTGTTGTTTTTTTTTTCCAAGGGACGCATCGCGGATCTCTTTTGCTGGTTTGTTGTTGCTGAGGTAGTTGTTGGTGTTGTTAGTAGGAGGGATGAGACGTCGATCAGGATTTAGATGATGATAAAAAAAACAGTTCATTGATTACTCGTAATTTCTTGTTTATTGTTTGTGTGTGTGTGTGTTTGCGTGCATGCTCTCTTACAAGCTATACAACGCGAGTGTAGTCTTCTCCTCTGGTGACGCCATGCTGCGTGCGGCAGCCCATTTGTCCGAGCACGCTGCCACAAAGGTCGCCAAACTCGTCTCGACGAGTTCACGTTTGAGTTCGGTCGTGACCGTGCGCGAGGCCAGAACACGCGCGACGGCCGCCACCAGGTTGGGCAGCCACGCGGCCTCTGCCGTGCGTGGTGCCATGGTGGGATCTGAAGTCAAGTAATGGAGGGTGTGCATCGCGTTGGCATTCTCGTCCTTGTCGATCCGCATCGGCAGGAGATCGAGCAGCGCGGGTGCAGCAGAGGGCAGTATGGGAATAATCAGGCTCGACGGCACACAGCGAATGAGCGAGCACGTGGCGCTGACGGCGTTGTCCACGGCCTGCGGGACCTCGTCTGTACTACTCGCGACCGACCACAGCGCTTGGAGAGTCTGCTGGAGAGACGACGGGTCGGCAAAGCGTGTGGTGCCGCACTGTTCGACAAGCACGCGCACGAGAAAGCAGCAGTTCGCACGTGCAGAGGACTCATCGGATTGCTCCAAGACGGCGAAGCTCACGGCCATGCACTCGTCCAGGTACTCCGCAGCGGCGGGGCCGAGAGCCTGCAGCGTCAGCGCCAGCGTGCCGACAGACATGACCAAGTCCTCCGGTGGCCGGCATGAAGGGTCTGCGTAAAGCTTGAGAAGCGGGAACATGACACGCAAAAAGGGATCAAACGAGGGGCCGTACGCCTTGGCGGTAGACTCGAGGAGCTCTGACGCGGCCTCCATCACTTGCTCGTCGTGGTCCTCGGCCAAGCGAACGTTCTGGACGAACAATTCGGGGGTCACACTGCTGAGCCACTGCTGCGTCGAAACTGCGGGGTCCTCGCCCGAGGCACCACCGGGCATCGGCGGTGGCGCGACGCCAGCCTGAAAGGCCTTCATCACCTCCCCCATGTAGGCCTGCTCATCGGTTTGCAAGAACGGTGCCGCAGGGTCGTTCTCGTCCCCGCCGAGGCCAAAGCCGTGCTGTTTGTTGTACTCGTCATCGCTGTCCTCAGGGTCGAATGCGTGGCCGTGCTCGTCGACGTCGTTGTCTTCATTCACCTGACACGGCAACTTCTGCCGGAAGACCTGGATGAGCAGCTTCACGAGATCCAGCGGGCCGTAGGGGAACACTTGGGGTCCGTAAAAGTCCATCAAAAGTGAGATGGCCTCGCACGTCGCGCTGACCACCTCCTTCTCCGAGTCTTTGCGCAGACTGCTGAAGAGGGTGACGTGAATGAGGTCTTCGAGAAGATCACGTGTGGGCTCCGGCAGGGTGTCCTCGTTCTGCGACTTACGAATCGCCTCGCTTGATGACACGCCCGCGGAGGCCTTCACCAGCTTGGCCATCGCCAGCATCGCATTGGCGCGGATGTTGGGATAGAAGTGCTCATCCATCGACTGGAGCGAGCCGTAGCACTGCTCGATGCGCTGAGAACCGAACTGGTTTAGTAGGACGTCGGCAAACACACCAATGCAGTAGACGGCGGCGGCCTTCTCCTCCACATCGGCGGTGCGCACGCGGAGGTGGATCTCTTCTGCTTCGTCCTCACTGTCTGGAGCGGCCGGCTCGCCCTGCGCGTTATCGGCCTCACCACCAACCGCGTCGTCGAGGACTGGCATGTTGCTGGCTGCGAGGAGGTGTTTGTTCTTGTACACCGCGCGATCCTCCTCGATGGTCTGCAATGCACATGCAATGGAGTCATCTAGGTAAGGGGCGAAGTCCTCCTTCAAGATTTGGCACACATTCGCAAGGAAACCGAAGCTCTCCTCGCGAAGACTGGCGTGCTTGGACGAAAAGTTCATCACTACCTGCTCCATGAAAAAGGGGAAGTAAGGGCTGAACGCGTCCTTGCCCATCGCAGCGCCAACCACGCCGACCGTCTCCGTCGCACGTGCACGTAGAGGCAGCGTGGCCGGAGTGTTGAGCGTGAAGGGCTGCCGGAGCAGCTCCAGCACAGCCGGTGCGTGCGAGAGAAACGACGGACAGGCGGTCATCGCCATCGAGGCAATGACACCGCACAGGGCACTCTGGGTATCCATAGAGCTGGTCCCGATGGCACCCATCACAAGAGGCAGCAAGCTATCCACGTAGGGCTCCAAGTTCTCCTGCACGTTCTCACAGAGCGTGTCCAGCGCAGCCGCCACGCGTCGTCGTACGAGGTCGTTCTCATCCTGCAGCAGCGGTGTGAGCAGGGGGAACAAGGTGCTGTGGTGAGCCAGAATCTCCGGCTGCAGGTGTGAGCAAAAGTAGGACAAGGCAAAGGCACCAGCTTCACGCGGCACAGCATGAGCGTCGCGGAGCTGCCGCTCGGTAACTTCCAGCACGTAGCCGACGCGTCGGCGCAGGTAGCTCGGGTTGCTCTCGCTGTGGGGCTGCTCCAAGACGGTGCAGAACGGCAGCACCGCACCCGTGAAGGCCTTGGAGGGCACCGCCGCACCAAGCGCGCTGAGCAGCTCACCACCAATCATACACGGCGCACGTACATCTAGCATTTCGTCATCGTCGTCATCGTCATCGCCGTTCAGATCGTCTTGGTTGTCTTGGTCGAGGCATTGGTTTGTGTCTGGAAGTGAAATAGTCGCGTCTTCCGCCATCACGGTCAAACAGGCATTCACCATTTGCGGCAGCATCCCGCTTGAGACGATGAACTTGGGCTTGAGCGAAGCGAACGTGCCCAGTGTACCCGCAGCGCTCTGCCGTACCCGCAGAGACGCGGCCTTGAGCGCGAGGACGGACATGACATCATTTCCCAACGCGGTCAGTAAATTTCCGTAACGCTTAACGGAAAGGCCCTCGATGAGCTGGTCCAGCAAGTCCAGCAGATTCACGCACAGGCTCGCCTTGGATTCATCCACGCAGAGTTGCTTCAGGAGGAGGAGTGCTTGCGGCACAATGTGCTGGACGAGGGCACGAAAGACGGAGGCGTGCGGCGCGACGGCAGGGATCATCATCTCGCTAGCCTTGATGGCCGCAGCAAGCACGACAGGTTCAGAGTCCTGCATGCCACGCACCACAGACTCTGCCGCGAGGCTGGCCAGCTCAGCCGGGGCGTCAGAAAAGACCTCGGCGAAACTGTAGACGAGCACCATCGCGAGTTCACGCATTTCTGGACGCGGGTCCTCGACGGCCGCACGCACGGCTTGATGCAGTTCAGGCCACCCTGCATCCGAGTCGTCAGCCTTCGCGAGACGCGTGACGATGTGAGCAATGGCGAGGCGCACCATGCGCGCCGGCTCAACGCCGAGCTGCTGGAGAAGCAGACCGCGTAGCTCGTGCTGCTGGGCAGTGGGCAAGGCGTGCCACAAGGAGAACACCTTCTTCCGAAGCAGCACCGCGGCGAGCTGACGGACGCCTGTGCTCACGCCAGTACCGCTCGCGCCTTGGCCATCGCCGGAGCACAGAATCGTCACGAGTTGGATTAGGTTCTCTGGGTTGTGAAGCGAGCTCACCACCTGCGCCTCCACAGCGCGACGCTCGTTGTTGTCGACCAAGTTGAGAATGCTGTTCAGCATCTGCGTCAGCTCTGCCGCCGCGAGTGCGGGGGGCATGCTAGGTGAAGCCGATGCCATTCGATGTGGTCCTGATTGTGTGTGTGTGTATGTGCGTGTGCGTTTATTTTACGCGTTTTTTTTTTGCTTTTTTATTTATTTTGTGTCGTCGAGAAGAAAAAAAAAAGAAGAAGGTGAAATGTGGAGACAGAAGCGAAATCAGATGGGGGACAGAAAAAGAGAGCCAAGTAAGTTGTTGCGCGTTAGAAGTTCATCACGGCATCGCTTCTCGAGAAGAAGGAAAAAACCCTGAAGTGACTGTGACAGCGAGAAGCCGTCGCAAAAATAACGGCGGTGTACACCGAGCTGCGTTGGGAGGGGGGGAAAAAACAGTCACAGAAGACGCATGGGTGTAGTACAGTGAGAGGTACGTGACTATCTCCAGTTCCGACAACACCACGTAGTCTTTCTTCTTTGTGTAACGTTGCCGCGGTAAGAGATGAATCATTGGCTCCCCTCATTGTTGTTGTTAGTGCTGTTATTTGTATTTGTAAGTTGTGTGTGAGTACGCGATCGACGTTCTTTTTCTTTCTTTCTTTCTTTTTTTTTTTGCGCGACGTGCTCACGCGGGACGGCTCAGAGAAGATTGAGGACGTGCGGTGGTAGTGATTCTGCCTCGTTGGCAAACAAGTTCGTCGACAGTGGTGCCGTGAGAAACACATCAAAGAAGGCCCTGCTGCACCACAAACATTCAAGGTCCACCTCGTCCTCCGCAGATCCCCTGAGCGTGGCGCCACCCGGGTTGTTCATGCGCGGCTTCACGGGCCCCCCATCGAGCGTGAAGCGCTGGACAACAGGCGGACCAAGGTCGTCGCCACGCCTCGGTTGGCGAGTGTCTGCGAGTGTGCCGAACCCGTTTCCATCCCGATCCCGCACGAGAGAAGCACCCGAGACGGAAGCCGACCCAACCGCTGCACGGGTGTTCTTCTGCCCATCTATCGCAAGCCCCGCTTCCACACGAAGGCGGCGCCGTGCCTCGCGGTAGCAGGTGAGGTGGCAGGCGTGTGGGCAATGCCGGAAGACCACGAAAGGCCGGGAAAGAGACGACTGATGACACAAAAAGCAGAGGCTCTCCCCCTCGACACGAATGGGTCGGTCTGTGATGATTTGGGTGTCCTTGTGCAGAACGCCAAGGTCACTCAGTGCCGCGAGAAAGAGCCGCTTGGAGCGCTGCAGCGTTGTTGAGACGGCCTGGAGGGAGGCGTAGAGGGCATCCTTGAAGACCGCGATGGGTGTGTTCGCGTTGATGTACTCCAGCACGTCAGTAATGTCCACGTCACGTTGGCTGTACGGCATCAAGCTCAATGCGAGCGAGGTGTCGGTCGGGGAGATGCGGAGTGCGTGGCGAAGGACATGCAGCCACAGGCGTTGCCGCGTGTGGCTGGCGACCTCGTCTGGGTTCAACGCGGTGGCGGTGGGCAGCAGACCAGCACCACCATGCGCACTGCCAGTCACGGATGACGCCCCGCCTGCCGCCGCCGCCGCCCAGGTGTGCTGCTGGGCATTGGTTTTCTGCCGCTCCTCGTACGCGGTGCGTCGCCTCGCACCTTCACCCGCGCGTTGGATAAAAACAACAAGAAGAGCCAGCTCAGGCGACAGCGGTGCGGCCTCTGAGGTGGCGCTCGCGAGGGTGATTTGCGTGGGTACCGCAGCGGGGGTCTCCGCCTGCCGCCGCCTCGCCTCCTCTGTGGCAGTCTGCGTGCGCTGCAGCAAGACATCTAGGGCGTCTTCATGGTGCTCCAGCAGGTGGTACACCCACGCACACCCCAGCCATCGCTTCGCATGGGCGAAGAAACGGAAGAGCGGGGGGAGCACCACGGTTGTCCACCACACATACGTCTCTTCACCCTCACTGCCACTACGGCGCCAGTAGCCTCCTCGCGCGCCGCCGCCGGCCTCTTCCTCCGCGCGGTCTCGTTCTCGCGCGGCGTCACAGCGGTCTGCGATGAGTTCCATTAATGCCTGAAGACTGCTGTCATCGGCATCTCTCGCCACAAGGCTCGCCAGCGCCAGCCACAGTGAGAGTGGGGGTGAGCGTGTGTGGTTCGCCCGCACGTGCCAATCACCAGAGGTGCTAGAAACGCCACGCTGTGTCAGTCCTGCGTTGGCACTCTCTGCTGCTGCTGCGGTGGCGGTGGCAGGCGCCAGCGTCGTGGTCAGGGGGTCTGGCCAAAGCTGCTCCGCCAAGGATGAATCTTGGGCGAGACGGAATAGAAAGGAGAGGGCAACGTGCCCCGAGACAGCCTCCGCGTCATCTAGGCGGTCTCCCGCCTTGTGGTCAAGTGAGAGACCCACGCGACGCAACAAGATCGACTGTGCTCTTCTCTGGTTGGCGATCGAGGTGTGCGCGTGTCCCTCCGCATCCGCGGACAAAGCGTCGTGATGGAGCTCGGTGTTGTGCACGTCAGCTTCTTGGTCCACCAAGGTTTCTGGCGTGTGCACGGACGCGTCAAGCGCACGGTCACGCGAGGGGGATTGCACAGAGGTGTTGAAGTGTAGTCGCCGTGTTGGAGAGTACACGCTCTCATCGCGAGCGGCCCGGCCAGCGGTACCGCGGACATCCTCATCGTTGTCATCGACGTCACTGAGGTGAATATCAGAGTCCGCCACAGCGGAGCTGTCCATCGTCCCATCGGCAGGCGCGACAGCCAGAGAGCGTGGTGAAGCTGCCCTAGGGCTTTCGCCGCACACAGAACTGGAGAGAGAGGCGTCTGCGGCGGCGAGTCGGTGCAACAGCCGGCGGGACTGCGTGACGCCTGCGTTACGTTGCCACATGCGCTGCACCGTGCGTGAGCCCCAGACGAGGCTCATCAAGGACGCGACGGTGTCCGCAGTGAGCGGGATCTCCTCCTTCGGCTCCATCATCATCACGA
This sequence comes from Wallacemonas sp. 195SL, assembly GCA_030849605.1. NCBI lineage: Eukaryota > Euglenozoa > Kinetoplastea > Trypanosomatida > Trypanosomatidae > Wallacemonas > Wallacemonas sp. 195SL. The sequence goes on along the minus strand of JASANS010002318.1, from coordinate 46,539 downwards.
CCGCCGTCGTGCATGTGTCCGCGTCACGTCCACCACCGGCGTGTCTCTGCGAGCGCACGCCAGCGACGAAGCTGGATTCATTCTGGTCTGGGGTGTAACTGAGCAACGCGGGAAGGAGCCGCTCGGCAGAGAATGGCAGCGCACCACACGCCATTGTGCCACAGACACAACGCAGCAAGAGGCGATAGGGGTAGTAGTATAACATTTCCGGTGCAAAGCGCTGCCACAGCTTCGCCAGCACGTCGGCCGGAACGGAGAGTGATGCGATGGTCTCTCTGTTCATGTCCATTAGGCGGCTGTAGCTGCGGGTGGCGTGTCCGTCATCATCGCAGCTGTCGTCGTTGCGGCTGTGGTGCCCTAGCTGCACGCGTGTGCGTAAGTGAAGCCGCTTCGCCCTGGCCACACGCCTGTCTGTCTTCTGGTTTGCAAAGGGAAGGCATGCTGCGTCGAGGTGCAAGAGGAGAGAGGCCATGTCAGTCACGGCACTGTCAAGCGTGCTCGGCGTCTCGCGCAGCTCACACAGACGCATCGGAAAACTGTGATCGCACAAGCCGGCCGTGGACAGCACTGTCTGCACAAGCGACTGTGCAGCGGAAGGGGACGACACAACAACAGAAGAAGAGCGCGTTGGAGTCGCCGTAGCAGTCGGCTCAGCAGCCATCGCCGCACCTACGAGCTCCTCCTTCACGGCAAGAGCCAGCGCATGCAGCCACCGCGTCCGCTGAGATCCCTTCGCCGACTCAGGCAGAGGCTGAGCGCCACGGGATGAGCGGAGGTGTGTGCTGCGTGTCGAGGCATTACCATCGGACTGCCCCTCTGCACTTTCCGCCAGGCGGCATCCTGTGTAGAATGGCAGCAGCGTCATCACGGCGAGGTCGTCTGAGGTGCTAGCGCGGTCGAGGTCAAGGTTAGCCTGAGTGAGGCGATCAAGGCACAGCAGCCCCTCCAACGAGTGATGCTGCCTCGCGAACAGCCCCTCGCAGGCCTCCCAGGGTCTGCCAAGCTCACCCGCAAGCCACACACCACGCCGTGCGCTGGCAACCCGCTCTGCAGCGCGTCGCACCCCACTCCACTCGACGTCGCCACGATACCGCGAGATCACATCCCGAAGAAGAGCGTCTGGTGCATCAAGGTGGTACCTCCAACGTATGAAAGCTGCACGGGTGCGAATGACGGTCGTGGGCAAGAGCCGTGAATGCGCGGACGAAGCCTCAATCGAGGCGGCGGTGGCGGCTTCAGCAGGCGTTGCCGTAGATGGTGCGTGGAGGTGTGCGTTTGCTTGTGTAGGAGAAGGCATCGATGGCGCGGACACACCCGGGAGCTGTCGAAGGACAGACGAGAGTTGCACTGCCTCCAAGTCATTCGCACGTTCGAAAAGGAGTGACACGAGCAGCGATACCAGAACGCTCACCTTCGACCGGTGCGCAGAGGTGCCTCGACGGCTGCCCTCGTACTCAACCAGACGGACGCGCAGCAACAGAATGAGTGGGAGCAACGCCTCGGAGCCTGATGGCGGCGTGCCCAGCAAGTCCGTGTCGGAGGAGAGGAGATGCTTGTGGTGGGGCTCACTTGTCTGTAAACACGTGCCTGATGGTGCTGATTCTTCCTCTAGCCCGGCCTCAATGAACTGTTGCAGCAGCACATCGAGAGGTACAGGCCCTGGCCGGCCAAACTGAGCAGCCGCTTCAATCCTCCGCCCGCGCTGCCACAAAAAACAGCCGTAGGCATGACGCACTTCACCAGACATGGCAGCCGCCGCACGCTCAGCTGTGAGGGCATTCGCCGCAGCCACGTCGCCAAACGCATCCACAGACGCGGCGGCCGCCCCCGTCAGGGCGAGCTGCAGCGCGGCTTCAAAGGTGTACTCTGGCGCGCAGGCCACATAGAGGTGCCGCCAGTGCTCACATCGTACACGCCTCAGTGCTGGCGAAGCACGTGTCATCGCTGTCCAGGCAGGTGAGAGAAAGTAGGCCATCGCGACAGAGCGAGGCACATCGCGAGAGTACACACGCCCGTATGATGTTGCGAGCCTCGTCTGTGCCGCGGCAGATGGGCGGCGGGATTGCGGTTGATAAGCGTGGGGGGCCGCCATGCGTGTGACGGCGGCTTCCGCGTCGGCCTCGTTGATGACCAACACACCAGGTGAGGTGCCAAGAAAGGGAACGCTCAGCGCAAAGGCGTCACGACTGTCGTGCGTCGTCGCGGACAGGAGGAGGTGATCGAATAGCACGGCGAGGAGCGGATTGGCCCGCAGAAGAGGTGCTCTTGCAAAGAAACTTTCCATGCCTTCAGTCCCGCTCTCCACCTTGTCCGTGTGAGACGGTGTTGTTGTGAACGTGTTTGTGTGGCTGTTCGTGCCTTCATGTGTGTGTCGAGCAGACCGGAGTGGCGCGAGGTCATGGAGCAGCGGCACCTGCGAGAAGGAGTACGCGTGTGGTGCGTCTACAGACGTGCCTAGCCGCTCACGCACGGACAAGGCGGCGTCAAGACCTATTTGGGGAGGAGCGATGTCATCCACCCGCCTGTTCTGCATCGATGAGTCATGTACTGGGGGTGGTGTGGAGGCAGTCAGCATGGACAAGATCGCGGTTCGCCTCTTTGCGAGGTCCTTCAATGAACTCGTCGGTGACGTCGGTGTCGTAAACTGAGACGTGTGTCCGCGTGGCGTGGTCTTGTTTGGCTGTGCCTTGTGAGGGCCGTCATCATCGTCATCATCGTCATCATCGTCATCATCGAGGTGCGGCTCTGTGTCTATTGCACTTGCCGCCGCGGCGGCATCCAGCAGTTGTGAGACGTGCTGCCGAAAAGCGGGTATTCCTTCGCTCCCGAGACTGTGCTGCATGGACAGGCAGACCACGGAGACCGGCGAGAGGCAGTAGAAGGACGCGTTGGGCCTCGCATCAGTCACGACACGGAATCGCGGAGACCCAGTCGATGTGTTCGACGCTGCCGGTGGCAACGCGGCCTCCCACTGTGTGCGCAGCAGGAGTTGCTGGCGCCAGGCCGTGGCACTGTCCGGCAGCGGGAGGGCGGAGAGATGAAAAAAGACCCAAACTCCGCGTGTGGTAGTGAAGACAATGTGATCGTAGCTGCAGGCAAAAGAAAGCACAACACCAGTTTTCTCAGAGCAAACCGCGGCCTCCTTCTGCGTTGAGGCCGGTGTAGTCGGCGAGACATGCGTACGCGGTAAAGAGAACGACGCCGCACCACCGGGGGCAGTACTGAGTGACAGCGCTTCATTCGAGGCGGGCGAATTCTCCAGATCGAGGCGGAAGCGGCTCAACGCGCGATGACACGCGTTTGTCACCTCGCCTCGCACCAACGCGGGCTGTAGTGGTGGCCACGCCGGGTGGCGGCGGGCCGGACTCGTCATTGTGTTCTTTTCCTGCGCTGAGCGATACGGACTTGTCACGGAGGCATGCGACTGCGACGACGACGACGACGGCATCTCCCATGCCTCACGCGTCATGCCGAGAGGATGACGTGTGCCAATCAAAGTGTCGTCGTGCGCACCGTGAAGCCGCTCCCAATTCCCCGGCTGTGGTGGTGATGCCGAGCTCTGCGCCGCATGCGTCGAGGCCGTGTCAGTATCGGAAAGCTGCACGAGTGCATCAAGGCATGCGCTGACATCACGGATCGCCAGCAGTGTGATGGGCATCAACACGCTGCAGCGGGTGTGTGCACCTAGCGCCTTCGTCGTCAAGCCACCTGCTGCTGTCGTGGCAAACGTGTTGTCCGTCTCCGGAAGCAGCTCACGAGTGACCATGCGAAGCGTGTTCTGGTACAACCGCTCTGCCCACGCATCCCGCGCAGCCCGTGCCGTCACGCGCACCCCGTCGGCACTGCTCGTCTGCTCGTCTTCGTCGTCGTACGCCTGACATGTCAGGGCCTCCCAGCTGTTGGTGCGTGTGGTGAGCACGACGCCCTGCACCACGAAGCCCTTGAAGTGCCAATAGAAGGTCGGGGGCAGTGTGGCGGCGAAGGCGGCCGGTGTGTCGACGTGACCCCTTCCCGCGGTAGAAGAGCTGTTCCCTTCAAAGGCACCACCGCCGCCTGCCGACGCGGTCTCGTCCCCCCGCACGGCATTCAAGAGACTGCTTGGTGACAGCACCTGGAGTGATGCACGCGCTGACGCCTGTAGCTCAAACGCATCGCGTGAGGGAACGGGGTGAACGGTGTGGGTGACGATGCCGTTATTTGGCACACCTGAGGTGTACGCATCTGTGCTGATGGGCTGCGCTGCCACACACGAGGGCCGCATGGCGAAAGCTGCGGCGGCGGCGTCCGACGCGTGCGTCGGTGCTGTGGAAGAAGAAGAAGAACAGGAGGGCGAAGTCACGGAGGCGTTCGGGGTCGCTGGTAAGCTCACGTAGGAGGCGGCCAGCTCTGCCGCTCCGCCGCGCTGCACCTTGCGGAACGCGGTGTGTAACGCGACAAAGAGCACCGGCGGCGATGACGATGACATTTCGCCGTGCACGCTCCGCCGTCGTTCGCCACTGTTTTGGGCATGTCTGTGTGTCGACGAAGACGATGTCCACGGTGAGGCCGGCACCGCATCGCCTTGGCTGCTCTGGAAGACATAGAGACGGTTCTTCACAGCGACCAACACCGTCGCACGCACAGCAAAGGGATGTGTTGGGGATGAAGCGGGTGCGCAAGGCGAGTGGGGTGACCCAGCATGCCCGGTCGCAGCAGATGCCGATGCTGTTCGTGAGTTCTTTCGTGTTGGGTCCACATCACGATCGGCGTTGCGTGTCGAGGTACGTGCATCGGCGTCGAACCCCACCGAGGGGACATCGTCAGCAGGCGTGACCTGCAGCACAGCCGGGGTCTCGTACTGGTCTGTGGAGAGAAAGTGGGCCTTGTGGACGTACTCGGGGAACTCCGCGAGGGAGGTGACAGAGGATCGACCAGGCTGGCCATGGACGTGCTCATGCGCAGCTGCATCGGCTGCCGCTGACGACGAAGACGGGTGCGAATGTGGAGAAGAAGAAGATGAGGCGTCTTTTGGCAGAGCAACACGCTCCAAGAACACATCGACGGCTTCGATGGGAAAGACAGTGGCGAGTGCGTTGTCCGTGATGCCGGGCGTGCTGGCCTGCATGTCTTCTTGGTCTGCTCTGGGGTGTGTCAGCCCTGTTGTGAGGGCTGGGTTCAGGTGCTCCGAGAGAGGGAAGCGGTAGGCGATGTCCAACGCGGCAACGCCAGACCGACTGGCGAAACGGCAGGCGAGTACAAGACCACCCTGTCGCGTGCCGATGATCGCAGAGACAGCGCCCGCGCTACCGTGCTGGGTGAATGTCCGCTCCAAGACAGTTTGCTCAACCTCTGCGTCTCCCCCGCAGCCCCAGCCAATGCTCTCAATGCCCACAACAGCGGGACGAGATGAGGACGATGATGGTGAGGTGTGCGCGTCGGTAGAGAGAGACCGCGAGGCACCACCGAGGGGGTTGCTCAGCCCACTCGCGTCTGTCTCCGCGTGTGGAGCTGTTCCTGTGGTGGTGGTTGGTTCACCTTCGTGCGGCTGCACAACCAGCGTGAAGCTAAACAGGACAGGACGGTAGAGGGCATCGTCCTCCTCCTCGGCTGTCATTGCATCGTCTGGGGCGGATTCGGATCCGGCAGATTCACCACGGGCAGCAGCACTGTCGTTGCTCTTTTTGCGGCGACCAAGGTGAAGCCATCGACGGGCGGAGTGACGCCACGCCTTGGCGCCTCTTTCCGCGTTCGCCTCACTCAACGCCGCCGCGGACAGCTGTGTGCGCGAGGCGTGTGCCGCCGCATGTGCGTCGACTCCGCCTCGTCCTTCCCCAGCACTGTCATTCTCCTCACCGTCGCCGTGGTGATCAGCTGCGTGGGCGGGGTCGCCACGAAAGAGCTTCGGTCGGTGTGGGACGTAGATGTACACGGCTTTGCCCGACATCATCGTGACGATGCACACGTGTCCAGTGGGGTTCATGAACACCGCACGCACCCGGTCCTTCTTGTCTATTGTGCAGGCGGCAACGCCACAACGCAGCCCGGACGAAGAGGCCAGCCAAGACGGCGCGGCGTGCGTGGAGGCCGTCGAGCTTGTGGAGCCGGCAGAGGCACGCCACGCCGCAGCAGACGGTGCGGAGAAGGTCTCCCCGCCAATATCACAGCACGTGATGAGAACATCATTCACCTGGTCGAAGACGTAGACACGCTGAGGCATCTCCGACGTCACTATAGCGAACACGCCGTTTCCGCTCGCCATGTGTGTCATGGGGAACTCGTTCGGATCAAGCGGGCACAACACAGGTGCCTCGGACACGCCAAGCTGTCGTGGGAGCTGGCGGAATAACGCTGCCATTTCCGCGGCTTGTCGTCCGTCTTTGCGTGCCTGCCGCTGCGCCGCGGAGCCGCCAATAGGCATGTCCGCGTCTGAGAAAAGAGAGCGAAACAGATGTGCCTGCGTGTCTTCACCAAGCCGGTTTGGCTGTGAGTGACGTGAGGCGGTCTTGCCGTGTCCGTCACCGTCTTCCTCCTCTTCGGCCTCCGCGAGCAGGCTAAACAGGCCATTCCCACGCAAAGCACCGAGAAGAAGAGTGTCATCGGCATCCACATCGGGCGCATCCGCGTGCTGCGTGTGGCTCAGCAAACCAAACGAGCTCGCATCACGCTTGGCGAGTGGCTTCGTGCGTTGAGAGCTGTGTGTCTGCTGCCGCCGCAGCTGCTGGAGGACTTGGCGGGTCTCCCAGCTGTTCTCAGTGCTGCTCGACAGGATTTGTGACTGTGTGATGGCGCGAATGTGGTGAAGGGCTGCACTGAACCTTCCTGGGCCGCCCTGTGAGCTCGGTGAGGACGCGGCACCAGCGCCGGTCGAGAATGAAGACGCCATGGCACCGGTGGCTGTGTCGCTGGAGATGCCGTCGTCGACATCCTCCTCCCAGAGAGGGCCACCAGGTAGCACCATGTGCGGATCGAGCCAGCAACAGCTATCTGACTGCGAGAACATGAGCACACACTACAACTCGGTCTTCTTCTTCTTTCGACGATTATGTTTTCGAATTTGGTATGCTTCACTCTTTTTTTTTTTTGTTGATGCTGTTGATCTGCCTCTTACGTGTTTCCCCTCTTTCGTTTTGACGAACGAACCGAGACGATAATAAAATAAACAGAGGTTGGGGAAAAAAAGAGAGACGGCTTCGTATTGGTCAAATAATGTGTGTGTGTGTGTATGTGTGTGTGTGCCAGTGTTTCAGGGGACTGGATAGTGTATCTATCTATTGTCGTTGTTGTCGCTTCTTGTTCTCGAGAAAAAAGGGAGAGAATGATGTCATGGAGAGAGAGAGAGGGCGGTGTATAGCATCTGTCAATGCTACGGCTATGAGCAAGCGTCCTTCAATGGGATCACGAAGTGTGATGTGTGTGGGAAAAGGGACGTCACCCCACATCTCGCATGCAGAGCGCTAGTTCTAGTTCACACACCCCAAAAAAAAAAAAAGGCGTGCACGACGTACACATACACATACGCATCCACACCAAAGAAAACCTGAAAAGGGAGAGTGAAGTTTGACTCCATGGCTGCTGTTTTGTTTTGTTGATATGCTGTCAGTTTCTCGGCATCAATCTAGAAAGCGATACTCGAACGAAGACTGTGAGATCTAAAGTGTAGGAGGGCAAAAAAAAAAAGAGGGAGAAAAAAAGAGAAAGCAAAAGCTGCGAATGTGTGAGAGTGCGTTTATGGGGGTGTTGAGGCGAACACCTGGCGCATGTCAATGCCGCCTGACCCCGGCTTGGAGACAACTCGAATCACATTTGGACAGCGAGACGTCAACACCGATTGAGAGGGACGTCGCTGGTCGTCCTCTGCGTGATTCGCTTGTCCACGCAGCGGCGGCGACGCGGTGCTTGACGACGACGACACATCAAGCAGTACCTCCTCCGCGCTGAGGTCTGACGCAGACGTGGCTATGGCGGCCGTGCCATACATGTGAGAGCGTGCGTCAGAACACGATGAAGAGGGCGAGGGCGACAGCGCGGCGGCTCCGCGGATTGCCGCGGTTCTGTTCTCGCTCTCTTGCCGAGGCGCCGGTGCTGCCGCTCGCACAGGCGGTGCCGATACCGTCACGACCATGTACGAGGATGAGGAGGAACCGGTGTGACTTCGCCCCGAGGCACGGCGTGAGAGCTGCTTACTGGTGGACGCCGGCGCATCAGTTTGCGCGTTTGTTCGCCTTGCGGCGATGGTGTTGGTGGCGGCGTGTGTGGCTGGTGGTTGAGGAGAGGTCCTGTACATGCGCGAGAGACGCTCTGCCTGCGCGTCTGTCATGACCACACGCCCCTGCGCAATCTCTTGCTTGTGCAGACCAACACCCTTCTGTTGTGGCTGCCGTCGCTGGGTAGGCGTGGAGACGACAGAGCAACACGTGACGTGTGTATCAGAACGACCCAGCTGAGCGCGGGGCTCTCTCACGTCGCCTGCCACGCACGTCCGTTTGCGCGATTTGTCCTTGTTGATTGGCGATACGAGAGAGCCTCGCGTCAGATCTGACAAAGTTCGTGGTGTCGCCGACACGCGGTGTGAAGAAGGGGTCTTGAATTTGGTGGGTGCCGTGATGGCGGTGATGCGAATCGTGCGTGCTGCCCGCTCACACGCAGCTGCGCTGAGTCGTCCATTACTTTGCTGTGTGTGTGACAAAGAAGACGCAGGTGCCTCTTGAGGTATTGCAGAAGGACACGAGACGAAAGAGGCATCACGCCAGGGGCGGCGCTGGCACCTGTGCTGGATGAAAACCCTATCCTCATCATGTGCCTCGCTCAGTTTTTGTTCTGGTGCAGGCGAGGGACTTTTGGCTTCTGTCGGAGCCGGCTCTGTGCTTCCTTGACGTGATTGGTCACGAGGAGAGCACGATGGGGCAACGGAGGAGTGCGTCACGGGCTCGCTCACGGGTGGGTTCTTCGCACGCGGTGCCTCCACGTCTGTGTGGCGTTGCCAAGGCTGACACGTGGTCCGGTCTGAGCAGGCTTGGAGGGGAAGCTGCGGTGCTGTACGTGCCGTGCGACGAGGCACGTCATCAGCCGCGGCAAGACGTACGCGCGACAATGCAGAAGAAGCAGAAGACGAGCTGGAAGATAGCGCTGGAGAGAGCGGCATTACGGGTCGCACTGTGGGTGTCGTCGACGGGGGCAGATCGCGTCGTGCCAGACACGCACGCAAAAGTCGAATCTTATCATGGTACAATTCAGAGAGGAGAGCCGCCTCCAAATCACGGTCCTCACGAACATCGTTAGTGACATCAAGCTCAATGGGGTGAGGTTGCTGGTCGCGACAGTCGTGCGCTTGAGGCATCTTGGTATGTACGCAAACTCTGTGATTGTACTCATCCAAGTTGTTGGCGTTCACGGGTGACAATTGCAGTCCACATACCCACGCATGGCACAGTTTGAGCAGGTGAACCAACAGAGAGTTAGAATGGGGTGGGAAAGGGAGGAACCGGTTGAGGAAGAGAAACAAAAGGATGTGGGAGAACAATGACAGACAGTGAGAGTCAGGGAATGGGGAAGAAAGAAAGAAAAAAACAAAAAGCAATTGTTCGCTGCCGATGCGTAGACTCTCCGCCAGCACATATGGTTGTGACATGACACGTACGCAAGCACACACCATTTGTGAATCGCACTTTTTGTGAGAAGGCAAAACAGCAAGAACAAAAGCCCTCGCTTGTCCGCAAAGGAGAACAGTGAATGGCATTCACTTTATTCTTTTCATGTTCTTTTCTAGCGCAACTTCTGTTTCTCCTTTTTTCTTCTCTTTTTGCTCTACAGTGCGTTAAAACGCCGCTGCATATAGATTATGTGTTGTGTGTGTGTGTGTGTGTGTGTGTGTGTGTGTGATGTTGTTGTTGTTGTTTTCTTTTGTTGTTGTTGTTTTGTAATAATAACAAATGTCGACGTCGTCTGCTCCTTCGAGCAGGTCATAGAACGTTCACGACTAAACTACATCGTTGCGCTGTCACAGACACAGACACGCTGAGCAAAACTGCTTCCATCAAAACTGCCTCCAGCAAAACCAAACAAAAAATGCGATCTGGAGGACGAGAGTGTTTAATACAAGGACGTCTTCTTCATCAGCCGGAGGAAGTCCTCCTCGCTGACCTCGCCATCACCGTCGCGATCAGCCTCGTCAATCATCTCCTGGAGCTCGGCGTCTGTCATGTTTTCTCCAAGCTCCATCGCCACGCGCTTGAGGTTCTTGAACGTGATTTTGCCAGTCTCATCATCATCAAACAGCCGAAAGGCCTTCAGCATTTCCTCGCGCGAGTCGCGCTCTGACATTTTATGGGACATGAGCTGCACAAACTGAGGGTAGGTGATGACGGCAACGGTCTGGGCCTTATCTGTGCCATCGTCGTCCTCTGCGGCCACCCCACCAGACACAGCCGCGGCCGCTGACAGTAGTTGTCGCAGCTCATCTTTGCGCGGCTCGAAGCCGAGGGCTCGCATGGCGATCTTCAGCTCCTTTGCGTCGATCGTGCCGCTGCCGTCAGCGTCAAAAAGATCAAACGCCTCCTTAATTTCCTGTCGCTGATCCTCCGTGAGCTCAATGGCGGTCGGGGCGTTGCCGGCGGCCATAGATGTACTAGACGTGCCCGCGGGTGCCTGGCTGCGCTGACCTGAGGCCCTATTCTGAGACGTGGACATTGTGCGTGAGCAACGGTTGGGAGAAAAAGGAAGAAGGACAAAAAAAAAAGCAAATGGTCGGTCGTACAGTGCGACACGAGACTGCAGGGCAAAATTGGGATTACAATGTGAAAGAGGAAGAAATGTGAATCGAGATAGAGAACGTGGAGTGTGGCTGTGCATCGGCATCGGGTAAAATATGCAAGAGAAATGAAGAAAGCGACGTCGCGGCGTCCCAGCTACGTCTTCACATCGGTTCACGGTACGTTTACAATCGCAGACGTGAAACGATTTTTTTTTTTTTTAAAGAGACACTCAGAGAGAGAGAGAGAGGCTCCAGGCACCAATTCACTTTCAGCACGTCATGCCAAGGGACTAGGCTTGTTATTCACTTCGAAATGAGAGAAAGAAAGAGTAGAACTGCACAACAGAGAGAGGGGATTGATGCGTGACTCGCCAAAATCGTTCCTTTGAGTTGGCGTAGACTTCCACGAAGCGCTGAGCTGCGACGTCTGTACCTCTTGATAGTATGTTTTCTTCCTTGTTGGTGTTATTGTTGCTTTGTAGTTCTCTCCCTGCAGGAGAGGTATTAAGCCACATGCCAGTGGTCGCCAGACAGAAGAAGAAGGCGTGTACGACTGTTGCAAAAAAAAAAAAAAAAAGTACACGTGTGCTACCTTTAATGTGTTGATCAGTTATTCGTGAAGTCAAAAAAAAAGTCTCAAGCAATCCGTCACGTGGCGAAAAACAAGAAAGACATCAACGACAAACATAAACAGAGAGCCAAGGGCATCACCAAACAAAAAGGAAGGGAAGTGCGATGAATGGCAGAAAGACGCACGTTCCACGACGTGAAAGCACCCCTCACAGTCGTCTCCTCATGATCTTCTCTACACAGACACACACAACAACAACAACAGAGACACACAGAAGCGCATCGCGTCGCATCTCACCGGTCAGCGCAGCCGCGAGCCCCGACTATCGCTTCCACTTAGATTGGTCCTCCAGCCGGCGGCGGCGCTCCGTCGGCGCAGACGCCCCTTTTCGCACTGAGCTGGCATTGCTTCGACTCGACGTGTCGCTGTATGAGCTGTACGACGATGACTCGCTGCTCCCTGAGCTGTCTGAGCGTCGTTGGCGCTTCCGTCGGGATTGGGCCTTGTCCTCCCCTGCCGGGCTTCCTTTGGCCGCGGCCGCACGGAGAGACGCCAGCGTGACCCGCTCCGCGCTCGTTGTGCCGGCGGCAAGAGCGCCAACACCCGAGCCTTTCAGCTCGCTACTGACGATGCGGCGTGACCGCTTTCCAGACAACAGCGGCTCGTCCTCGTCGCGTCGATATGCCTCAACTTCGCGCATGTACTCAGGATTTTCCTCGCACAGACGGGCATAGGTATTGTCAATGCACTGGCGACGGTATACTGTCTCGGCATCCACGTGCATCGTGCGCGAGAGCAGCGTGGGTCTCAACGTGATGTTTGTCGCGTCGGGTGACAGCTCTGACGGGTCGTACTCCGCGGCGTCCTGCAGCGTCGCTGTCAAGCTGCGGTACGCGTGGGCGAAGAGCGAGGTGATGACGTGCATCATGCGCAAGGAGCTGGCCGCGTTGTTTGCGCTGTTGGCAGGGTCTTCAATGACTGCCTGCATAGGGCCTTGAGGGCCGCGCCCGGTCGGCGAGTAGCTGTTCGGGGAAGAGACCTGGTCGCGGTAGAAGTACCGGCCTCCATCTTCCACAGACACGCCGCAGCGGAAATAGTTCCAGTAGAGCCCATAGTACCGGAAAAAATCGACAAGTAATTTACCCAAGCCTGTCGAGCTGCGTGCGTTGCGGTTATTCGTGTAGATGGGGTGGTTCTGGAGAAAACTTATCACCAGCAGCGTCGTCGCGTACGAGCCGAGGCCACCATGGTATGGTTCATCCATGCCGCGCTGCTGGAGGAAGTACTTGATGACGGTGGTCAAGGGCTGCGCTTGCGGGTACAGTTGAAGCAGCCGAATGACAATATCAGAGTTCGTCTTGCCATCCGTCGCGTCGACGCTGATGTCAATCGGCACGAGAGAGCCCTTGTGCTCGAATTTCACGAGTGGTACTTTGGTCTTGAGAATGACCTGCGGGTAGGCTGTCTCGCACAGGTCCGCCTGGCTGATCTCCTTCGCCAGTGCGGTGAGGGCTTCGTCCTGTGGGACAGGCACGTTGACGAGTGTCATGTCCACATCCGACAACGGCAGCAGCAGGTGAGTGTAGAGGCTACCGTAGACAATCACCTCGCTCTCCGGCCACAGCTTCTTCGCCAAGCGCGAGATCTCCTTCTCCAAGTAGCGCCGGATCGACACTTCAGCCTGGCTGGGGCGGAGGTAGTCGATGAAGTCCATGACCTCCTGATGCAGCGCGACAAGTTGATTCGAGGCACAGTACCCGCCAAAGCGCTCCATCCGTCGAACGCTCCAGAGGGGCACCATGACGGGCGACGTCCCTGCCCTGCAGCCTTTGCTACCCTCCTCTGCACGTCCTGCGTTCTGAGATGTTGCGCCGTTCGCGTGGCCGCGCTGGTTGTTGTTGTTGTTCTTGTCACCGGCGTGCGCCAGTGGAGAGGCGCTGTTGTTGGCCTTCATGACAACAGTCGCCTGAAGCGCACTCGCATCAAGTGATTTGGCACCCGTGGAGGCGGATGTGAAGCACAAGTAATCACCTTGCAGGCCCTCCTCGCTCATGATGACCTCCTCCGTGTCCTTTGCGTCACTGCCGCTCTTCGCCTTCGCGTCGTGCGCCGCCTCAGGTGTGGGAGGCGGGGAGAAGACAGGCGTGCTTTCCACGCGCGTAGCGTCTGGGGCTTTCATGGTTGCGACGGTCACGTTCTCAGGTCGGTACTCCTCGTCATCCTCGTCGTCGGAGTCGGTGATGGTCATGGCGGGAGGGCGCCGCTTCGACGCGGGCTCACCGCGGTATGAGTTGTTTGCCTCCGCTGCCGCCTCAAGCGAGCTGTCTACGCGCATCATCTTGACGTGTTTGGCTGCCTTGGTCGTCGCAGACGAATGTGAGGCAGGCGAGGACGACGTCGAACTGCGTGCGTCCGTCGTGGGGGCGCCCGCACTTGCATCGGTTTTCTTCGCCGCAGCAGATGTGCTAGCGCTGTTTTTCTGCGCACCACCGCTACCGCCCGCGCGGAGGGCGTCGAGGCGGCTCTGGTGCCGCTTCAGTTTCTGCGCCACTGCGGGGCTAAAGGTGATGGCGTTTGCAGCGGCAGGATCCTCCTGAGCCATAATCCAATTCGCATCGAAGTCGTCGCGGTGGCTTTGAAAACGAGCAAAGACATCGACTGAGGGCAGTACCTCTATCGCCGGTGTTCTCGCGGAGGAGGAGGAGGAGGTGGTGGTGGCGGCTGCGACGGATGTAGTGCCAGCACTCACAACACGGCCACTCTTTCTTTTCATGGTGGCTGCAAAAAAAAAAAAAAAAAGAGAGAGAGAGAAATAAGAAAGAGAAAGGAAGAGTTGCTGTGGCTGCTATTACACGTAAAAAAAACGTTGCACACGGGCCCAAATGACAACTATCTGCTGGAGGGGAGGGAGTGGAGAGGAGAGGAGAGGTATTCAACCAGTGAAGGCACGGTACCGCAAAACAGAAGAAGGTGGAGATCAGTTAGAGAGGGATATCAGTCACGTTATGTGTGTGTGTTTGTGTGTGCGTCTGTGTGGAAGGAGGAGAGACGGAGAGCAGCTGCGAACACATCTTGCTGTTCGCACCAACGTGTTCAAGTGGTTGGATAGAGCAACGGGTGAGAACTACATGTGTTTCTCAGTTCTTACCGTCACCGACTTCTTTCCCTTTCATCTGTTTAAGTAGTTTTCCTTTTTGTGAAAAAAAAAAGGAAAGAAGGGGAAAGGGCGCTGGATTATGCAGGAAAGCAAAAAAAACACAGAGCTCACCACACGAGATGCCTCATTGATTCATTCATGAGCCGAGTGCGACAAGTAGTGTTGTTTTGTTGCCAGGACTGTTTTTTTTTTTTGTTGTTGTTGTTGTTGTTGTAAATTATAGTATTGAGTTTCGATTATGAAGAAAAAAGACAGTGACAAGTCACTGACGAGGTGTGTGTGTGTGTGTGCAGTGAAGCGAAAAGTGAAGAAAGAAAAGACTCAAAGGGGAAAAAAAGTTTCAACATGAAAACACCACCACGTAAACAAAATCCGAGAACGGAGACGCGAAAAAAAAAAGACAAGAGCTACATAATCAGGTACGAAGTAAAGAGAAAAAAACACTCGATGAGCAAGAAAGAGAAACAGGCTTTACGGGATTTACCCGCAGCTTGTAAGAAGAGACACACAGAGAGAGACCGGAGGAAAAAAGGAGAGCGATCATCACAGATACGCCAGCGCAGCAATGCAGATAAATAAATAAACGAACCTAACAGCATCAACAGAGGAGAAGAGAAACAAAAACGCAAATGTAAAAGAGATGTATATATATATATATGTGTAGCCGTATTGGAACAGGAAGAAAGACAGTGAGGAATGCCTCTCAGAGGGTGAGGAACGGGTGCTGCAGCAACTCCTCCGCCGACCAACGATCTTCAGGAGACACGTGCAAGCAGCACGCGACGAAGCGCTCGAGCTCAATGTACAGGCGCAGCGTGCGTCGTTGGTGGGCCTCGTACTGCTCTGTCGCCGTCGTCACAGTATACGACCTATTCATGAACAGCGGGGAGCCCGGTGCCGTCGGGGCGGTGGGCACGGGCGGACTTGCGGTCGTCGAGTCCTCTGGCACCCTGGCACCCGAGACACCGCAAAGCAGCGGCAAAGCTGTCGAGGCCAGTGAGCACTCAGGGCTTGATCCGTTCATCGCAGCAGCGGCAGCAGCAGAGGGGCTCATGGTGGAGTTGGAGCATGAAGCCGTCGCGGCGTGTGTCAGGTGCGCCCCATTGCGTCGCTGCGGATCAGCCACGTACTCGGCTAGGAAGCCCCCAGGCGTGATGGGAATAGTGCCCGGTAGCACAGCGCACATACTCGACGAAGAAGCATTTGCAAAGGCCGTCGTGTTAGAGGATGAAAACTGTGGTGGGGGCACGGTTGCGGTGACCTCGCCCTCGCACTCCACGCGACGACGCGAGTAGGGCAGCGCGGACACAGGCGTAAGCAAGTCTGCCTCATCAGTGCTGCTGCTCTGAAAATCAATCGTCGCCTGACGCGGCATCTTGTGGCCTGCCATGGCAGAGCGTGTGGCCGAGCTGTGATCCAGCGATGGCGCCTCCTCCCACACTGCACTGGCCGCCCCGGGATCATCGAGTGGAAAAGAAAGCACGCCAGGCCCGTTGTTCATCGTCGCCGTGTCCATGTCAAGCTGGCCGAGACGCTCCTCAGCCTCAGCTGCCCACGTCTGCATGAGCGGCGGCAGCGGCAGGTCCTCGCGGGCGGAGCCGACGCGAAAGAGCACGCGCAACTTGTCGCGCGAAAGGTGTCGCCACGGCGCCGAACCGGTTGACATTTCCATCACCACGCAGCCGACGGACCAAATGTCTGCAGGGCTGCCAATACGTGAGCGCTCAAAGCGAATCATCTCGGGTGCCATGTAGAGCGCGGTGCCGCGGAGCTCTGTGATGGTGTTGTGCTCCTTCAGCACAGGGTAACTCGGTCGAGGGTCCGCACCCTTCTCGCCGGCACCAACGGTGCCTTCGTCCGCGGCGGACAGCCGCATCGCACAACCAAGGTCAGCCACGCGACAGGCCTCATCTGCGGTGATGAGAATATTCGCTGTTTTGATGTCGAGGTGTGCATACTTGTGAGCGTGCATGAACTGAAGACCGAGGAGAATTTCTCGCGTGAAGCGCTGCACCTCATCAATAGACAAGGGCGGCATTTGAGGACGCAGCATCTCCGAAACCGTCTCGGAGGCGCAGGTCGAGGAGCAGGACGTCGTCGTCGTGTCCGCAGCGGGTGTGCTGGGCCTCGCCTTCTCCAGCAACGTGAGTGGCGCGGCGGCGTAGGGCGAGGGGCTGGCGTGGCTCGGTGACAGCGGCAGGCGTGCTTCGCGCCGCACAGAGCCGACCCCGTTCATCTCAGCCAAGGACCCATGCGACGCGACAGAGCGGAGAGGGGAGACGGATTGGCCAACTTTATCGGGTGCCGTGGCGGTGAAGCCCCTCTCGTTCACCTGCACCACGGCATCGCTATCCTCTTCGTGCAATAGCACGCGATCTCGTCGTACTGGGGCCGCTGCTGCTGTTGTTGTTGTTGCTGATGTTGCTTGTGCGCCTGCTGCCAGCAATAATGCGTCATCACCGCCAGAGGCCGAGCCGGTGCTCTCCGAGCTGTCTGTGCCTACGAGGGTGGCCGTGGTAGGGTGTGCCGCGCCCTTCGCACAACTCTTTTCTTCGTCCTCTCCCGCGGCTTCTTCATCTTCCGCGGGTGCCTTGTTGTGGAGGGTATGGCGGGGGTGTGCAGCGACGCAGCTCGCGGCACTGATGGCGTGTTGTGTCAAGGAGGGCTCTGGGGCGGGCGGTACGTTCGTGCCCAGTCCTCCCCACACCGACGCGTCTTTGCTCTTCCCATCCGCCATGTAGTCGAGCAAGGAGCCATTTGCGCAGTACTCCAGGTACATGAGCACGGAGTGGCCACGCTTTTCGGCGCCGTGGAACCCCACAATGTGCTCGACGCTGTGGTGTGCGGAGAGGGTCAGCACCTCCAGCTCCAGCTCCAACTGCCTCAGGCGTTGGCGCAGCTTGGTGTCCTTGGCGTCGAACACGAGCTGCTTCGCCGCGACGAGCTGGTTCGTCTCCGTGTTCAAGCACTCGTACACTTTTCCACACGCCCCTCCGCCGAGGAAAGCGCCAATAACCATCTCTCCTCGACGGCCCGCCACACCCTGCAGGCGTGGACCGTGCGTGGGTTCGGTGGAGGGCAGCGGCGCCCCGAAAGGTCCGCGGCTGCTGGCCGTCGTCGTCGAGCTTGCGTGACGTGCCGCCGCCGCGGCGGTCGGTCCTGCTGACGTAGCCACGACGCTTGAGGCACAGGTGCTCGACGCACGCGATGTCCGCAGCGCACGTGGCGTGACCCCCGTCAGCGATTTGTCACGTAAGACGTTGTTCTGGCTCGCGCCGGTCCCTGCGCGGGGCCGCATTGCCTCGCTAGACACGGACGTGACGGATGCGGTAGAAGAGACACCGGGCAACGATGAGAGCGGCGGTGTAGGAGAGGGCATGAGGCTGCCATTCATCATGACCGGAGGGGCATTTTGCGGCTGGAGCTTCGGCAGCGCACGGGCATCAATTGTCCGCGACGACCCGGTCATCGCGTCGTGGTAGGTGAGGGAGATGGAGTAGTGCCCATTGCCGTCCTGGTGCTTCACGCGGAGATCGTCGACGCGGCGGTCGTGATTGTCGCCTGGGTTCGCGGCGGCCGGCGGGGTGGGAGTCGCGACCAATACCGCCGATGCACTTGTGCTGGACGGCGTCGGGGGGACAACGGCGGTGCCTGCAGACTGCGAAGGCACGCCCGTCGGTGCCGCCATGGACGAAGCCAGAAGCTGGCCTGTAGGGTCTTGCTGACTGGCGGCGAGAAGCGTTTCCGAGTTCCGCTGAGAGCTAGATGCGGTGGGGCGAGGAAAGGAAGCCGGGGTCAGGGTTGGGCTGTCGGCGAGAGCTCGACGTGATGTCGAGGTCGGCGGCGGTACCATCTCCTGCGTGGAGTCACTCTGTGTGCGGCCCGCTGCCACAGCGACCGCGAGCGATGGCGGAGACGATGTTCGTCGGGGGTGATGGTGATGCTGGTGGTGTATGTTGGCCGCCTCGCCAACCGTGCCCGCGCCTTCGATGACCTCGCTGGAGCCATGCTGCCGGGTGCGTTCTTGCGTCATGTGCCACTGCCGCTCACGTCGATTCTCAAGAATCGCCAGCTGCTCCGCCGTGGAGAGCCGAGCACCAGCAGCAGGCGCAGCACCGCTCACACTGGAGAGCAGCTGTGCCGAGGTGCATGCCAGAACAGCGGCAGACCCACGCTCGCCGACACGCTCGCTTGGCAGGGAAGAGCTGGTCGTTCGCGCTGGCCAATCAGCCTCTGGGCAGTTCGTGGGCACCGATCCTTGTGAAGCGCGTGCGCAGTGGTGGAGAGCCGTGTCGGTCTGTCCGCGCGCGCGGATGCTCTCAGGCATGGAGGAGGCCGATGACGGCGCCCACGCCGAGGACACAGAGGCAAACGGCTCTGAGCTCGGCGTGGCGTCTGTGCCAAGACGGGGTGGTGCCACCGAGGCAGTCACCTCCGTGTCGGCGTGCGCGCTGGCCTCCGAGTCTGAGCCGACCTTCTGTGTGGGCGTCGGACGAGGGCTGCGATCCCAGCGAGCAGATCGGCTGTCCGCACCCACGCGCACAACCTCCTCGGCACCACCACCACCACCAGTAGCAACGTGTGTCGCCGTACCGTGGCGCTCGACTCGTCCTGACAGAGCATGCGCCGTGCTCTCCATGGTGTCGTCCAGGGTAGACGTCACCAGCTCCTCCACATCACGGACGAGTGCCGCGGAGCCAACAAGGTACGAAATGTGCTTTTGTAGAAGCTGCGAGGACATGACCCGCCCGCCTTGTGCCGATGAAGCTGCAGATGCAGAGGGGGCCTCTGCCACGGCAGTCGAGGATCGGAAGCCATGATTCACATGAGGCCACCCGCAGGCGCCTCCCCCGCTCACGCCACCACTTGCGCCCGTCGTCAGCGATCGCGACAAGGAGTTGGAGCCGTGCTGGGTGAAGGGCTGGCTGCCAGGGAGGAGCGGGGCATACACCACGATGGAGCTGCTCTGCTGCGCCGCATCACCGCAAGCCTGATGAGCTTCAGTGAGCTCCGTGATGACGCAACTGTTTTCATCGGTGATATTGGCAGGACTCCTGTGTTCAGGACGCGTGCGCGCGGCCGCCGTGTCGTGTGGCAAAGCTGGGCCGCGCACGAGTCGCTGCAGTGTGCGTTGTAGCCACTGCCATCGATTACCGCGAGGAGGTCTGCTCGTGGAACTCTGCTCATGGTGAGCGTGGGTGTCAAGCGGTGGGCTCGCTGTTGCCTTTACATGCGTCCCCATCGGTACAGCTTCGAGCTGCTCGCCGTCCTCGTGCCTCGTGATCGGCGGCTGCGCAGACGATGTGTACGACGGGCTAGACGGCAGAGACGTTGACATGGGCGAAAGCGCGGCGACGGTTTGTGAAAGGACCGTGTTGGTGGTGACTGAGACTGCAGGTGTATGCGATGTCGCGTCCCGCACGGCCAGCTTAGCATGACGTGTCAGCGGTGCCGATGCCTCTGTGTCGGCCGTCGCCGCCTCCTCTTCTTCGTCGAGGTCCGCGGCCGTGGACCAGGTGGGGTTGGCGAGGAGGCCAAAGGTGCGTGTCCAGCCGTGCGCGCCAAACGGCATGCCGAGCTGCTCGTAGTGCGCGAGATCTGGTGGTGCCGCGCGCAGCACGCGTGGCTCTCGTCCATCACGTACCACCCCTGCCACGCAATCCTCCTCGCTGTGACCCGCACCGCTGCGAGGAATGAGCTTGGGGCTTGTTGATGCGTGGGACAAGGCACGCCACACGAGCATAAGGGTTGTCAGCCCGGCTGCGGCGGTGGCGTAAGGGGCAACGACACGCGGCCATGTCGAATGTCGAGGTGTGCCATCGAGTGGGGCGGGGGTGCCGTCTCTGTACGCTGCGTTTGAGAACGCACTGGACGATAACGTCTCGTAGACGCCAGATATGGGTGGAGCCGACATGCTTGCTGTTGTTGTTGTTGTTGTTGCTGTTTTGTGATGATTGCAGTCCGTGCCGCTAAACCCGTGGTGTTCTTGAAACGTGTGTGTGCGTGTGTGTTTCCTGTCACTTGTACAAGATGAAGAGTGAGAAGAAGAAGGGTTACTTTATTGGCTACTATTACTAGTATTAATAAGTGAAGAGGTGGTGCAAAAAAAAAACAGGGAGAAAAAAGAAAAAGAGGTGCACCACAACACTCTCTTGCCGCGCCACCAGGTTTTTTTTTTTGTGGTGTTCGTTCTCAGGGGCTTGCGCTGCGATGGAACACAGAAAAAGAAGAGGAAAGGAAAAGAGAACCAAACAGAGAAAAAAACAGAAGCTGCTAAGTTTGTAATGGGGTTAAGTGAATGCAAAGTTTTTATACGTTCTTGATCTTCTCAATTTAGGGAAGTGTAAGAAATGTAAAGGAAAAAGCCGAACTATTCAAAAGACCTCAAGAGGTCGCGCACCACGCAAAAGAGAAAAAAATCACCCGAATCAGCAGAGTTTTTACTGACTGTAGATTGTTGTTGTTGTTGATGCTCTTGCTGTTGCTGTTAGAGATGATTTGGTTAGAGGTCCTGTCTATCGTCTAACTGAACAAACGAATGCGATCCTTGTCCAGTGCGTGCGCAGGCGTGAGTACGGTCCATGGTGCAAACGATACAGCGCAGATGTGAAAAAAAAATGAAGAGTGGAAGAGATAAGGAAGAAGAGAAGAGTAAAGAATGGTGAGACGGAGATCTACTGGAAAGCACGTGTGAATCGTGCCGATGCGTGTGTGTTTGCACACGCCTCTTTTCAATGTGTATGCGCATGTGTCCGTGGGGAGGGGGGGGGCGATCGCTTCACCACGGTGGGTCGAAGAGCAATCACGCAAGCACAAAAAGCAAGCAGACAAACGGAAGGTGGAAGCATGACGCCAAGGATGAATGAAGAAGTGACACTGTGAAGAGGAAGAGGTGCACGCATGGAACGCGCGCTGATCTTCTCTCTCCCTGCCAAATTTGTCATTCGCTGGAGCTCTGTCACGCACACACAACCAGAGCCGTGTGTCGCAATGATCGCTTTTTTTTTCTTCCGAGTCCATCACGTTGTAACCGTGAGTGGAGGGGAAGAGATGTGTATATGCCTTTTGAGATTTTTTTTAGTGTAAAAATGAAGTAAAAACAAAAACAAAAGAGATGTGCGGAACGATCGCTGGTTCCCTTCTTCAAGGGGGGACCACTCTCACACATGTACGTTCATATTCTTCTTCGCGCATCGAGATTACTCGTCGTCATCGTTGTTGCCAGAGCTCTTCTTGGCCTGACGGGCACGCACGCGCTTGACGCGACCGAGGCGGCCGTTGCCGAAGGGAGAGGCATCCGCGAAGGCGATGTGGCGCTCGCTGGTGACGCGCACGATGAACGACGGGATGGTCACGATCTGCTTGGCCACGGCGATGTGGCGCTGCTGGATGAGAACACGGGCGTGGTGCACGGACTTGGCGAGGCCAGCCTTGAAGACGATGGTCTGGAGACGGCGCTCGAGAATGTCGGGCACGGTCAGAGACAGCACGTAATCCAGCTTGTCCTTCTCCTCATCGAGGAAGCCGTACTCGTGGCAGCGGCGCATGATGGCGGAGCCCTCGAGCAGACGGCGGGGGTGGTTCTCGGGGAGGGTCAGGAGAAGACGGGCGGTACGACGCATCTTGGAGAGCGTCATGTTCACGCGCCAGATCTCACGCTTGCAGCGCAGGCCGTACTGGCCGCACAGCTTCATCTCGCGATCGAGACGCTCCTTCTCGAACGGGCGGCGGGGCGCCTTCGACACGCGGTTGAAGTTGTTGTAGTTGCGCATGCTTTATGTTGCGTAAACGAAGAAAAAACGCTGTTGTGGGTCATGTCAAGAAATGAGGTAGGTGACAAGGGGGTGATGTATGTTTATTTGCGAAAGAACACGACAGAGAGCGAGAGAATGAATAGGGGAGAGAGAAAGTAGATGGCATGTGGAGGCAGGGGATGAAAGAAACATGAGAGAGGAAAAGATGCTGCAAGATCAGCATCGAGAAACGGAGCAGCAGTAGCGGTCTCCTCGACGCACGCAAGGCACTATCTCACGGAACAATGAGCTTTCCAAGCAGAAGACAGTCGTACCGAAAGTGACACCATGCCTTCTCGGAAAGAAAAGGGGAAAAGAAAAACAGATAGTGTTGTGGTTGTTGTGGGCTTTTTTGTTGTTGTTTTTCGTGTGCGTGCGTGCACTCATGAGTGCGTTTGTGATTGTAGTGTTGTTGCTGTTCTTTTTTTTTTTTTTTCGTTGTATTAGCAAAGCAAGCCAACATGGAAATGTCGGCTGATCACCTTCGGGGACCCTTTTCTCTCTCTCTCTCTTTCTATATTGCCATCAACATCGGTATAGAGTGTGATTGCCGGTGCGACAGGTTGCTCGTCCTTCACTGATTTGTCCTCCGAAACAAAAATAACCTAACACAGCAGTGAAAGAAGAAGAGAGAGGAAGAAGGTCCCAAAAAAGAAAGAGAAAAGGATAAAAAGACGGAAAAAGCAACGCAAAATGGGGTAAAAAACAAAACAAAGATAATAATAAAAAAACGCCAGCACGTCCACCCCTGGTGTTAAAAGTGAAGGTAAAAAAAATAAAACAAAGAAAAAAGAAAGCAGAGCACTTCCGCTGCTCGGATCATCTGTTTTTTTTTCTTTTTTCCTGTGTTGAATTCAGCTTCACTTTCACTTCTATTTAACTGGGAGGGTGGTTCGCTTTCTCTTCTTCTTTTCTTTTTTTTTTTTAATTAGCCCGCACGCTTAATCTTGGAGTATAAGATCAAAATAATCAACAAAATAAGACTGGCAATAACGCATCCTTTAATAATCCATTCCTTGTACACCTCCCACCGCATCTCCCGAATGACCTGCCGAGATTCACCAAGTTGTGCGTGTGTGCTATCGACAGTCTCGATACTATTCTGAATCGTCTCTCTCTGCTTACCAAGCGACTGGAGCGTGCTGTAGCCAGTCATGTGCGTTTGCTCGCTTGTCCGCAGCGCACGACGAATGTTCTCGTTCGCCTCTGCGGCCGCCCCGTGTGATGTCACAACACCTGGCAGTGTGTTCGGGTAATTACTAGCGGGGGGGTGGGAGGAGGCCGCAGCAGCAGCAGCAGCGCCACCGCCGCTCGCCGCAAGATTCCTCTTCATATCGTCCACGATATCGTCCTCGTATGGGTGGCGTGGCATGGTGTAAAGTGGCAGAAGAAAGGAGAGGAGGAAGAGGAGGAGAAAGAGGAGGGGGGGGGCGACGAGAAAAAGCTGGATACTGTTGCTTTTCCTCTCTGTCGTATGCAAAAAGGGTGTGAGAGCTTTGTAGAGTAGTGAAAGCTGTTCGGAATGTGTTCACGATAAGTGCGTAAGTGTGTGTGTGTGTGTGTCATCAAAAAAAAAAGGGGGGGCGAGTAACGAGAGCAGGAGACAGGCAAGGCGTGGGGGTAGGAAAGTTAAGGTATTGTTTTGGTTGTTGTCTCGTCAACGCCAAAGGGACAGACAAGTGAAGGTATGGGAGGAAACCCAGAGCGACGACAAGGAAAAGGAAAGAGAAAGAAAGAAAAGAAAAAGAGAAAGCACGATCCCAACAGTAGTGAGGAGAACAAAACAACATGGTGGGCTTACATGCTTGTGACATCGTGTATATATCGCATTTGTCTCATTTTCACGACAGATGTGAAGGGTGTGATTGCGAATATGGGGATCTGCTGCGTTCACTGCTCATGGCGTGGCATAGACATCACGCAGATCGCGGCATTCTCAATCTTCTTTTTTTTTGTTGTTGTTTGTTTGTTCGTTTTTGCTTTCTGGGTGTTGTTGTTTTTTGGTATGTTGTGTTTGGCTGGTCGAAGATCTGGGAGGCCGTCACGGAGGTGAATCGAGCGTGCATTGAATTTTTGAATCGCTTCACAGGCACGTGACACTAGATTGATGAAATTAGAAAAAGAAGGAAAAAAAGCGACAGAAATGAAAGTCACTCCAGCAACAGCAAACGAAAAAAAAAAAAAAGCAAGCAACATTAGCGTAGAAGGGAACAAAAACAAACAGTAAAAAAAAAGGAAGGGGAAAAAAAGGAGGTGCCAACATCAACAGGCTCTCACAGTTGTGTCAGCAGCGCAGACAGAACATCACGAAGAGTATGAGCTGTCCCGCGGCAGGGAGAGAGAGCCAGCAAGGAGAATTCAGAGGGCCGCGAGAGAGGGGAAAAAGCGAACAGAGACTTTCTGTCAATAACAAACATAGGGAAAAATACGCAATTGGTACCACAGCATTCGAAATGGGAAGCTAGAGGCAAGCAACAAAAACCTGGGGTCACCGAGAGGGAAAGAAAAAAGAAACGTGAGAAGGAACAACAACTACAAAAACGAAAGGGGGTTGAATATATGTACGTATTTGTGTCTAGAACGGTGAGATTCTTAGTGTGGTATTCTGTTGCTGTCTCATCGATTCCATTTGATACTTTTCTTTTTTCCTTTACTTTCACATTGTAGCAGGAATTACTTTGGTATTTCCTGTTTTGTTTTGCTGTTTTAGTGTAGTCCCTAACTATTATTACTTTTTTTGTCGCTGCTTTTGAGAACTTCTCGGGTTCTGCTTACAGTGCCACAAAACCTTCGCACGTGATGGCTAGAGGGAAAGGGGGAGAAGAGGGAAGAAACAAGACAATCATGGCACTGACGCGACTTGCATTTGGTGCGTACGTCAACGTAGTGTGAGAAACGCGCAAGCAGAAAACAGAAGAGTGAAAAAAAAGACACGGAATGAGGGTATTTACATCAGTGCGAGCGCTGTGTGCGAAGCACAAAGGGAAAAAGAAAAGGAAAGAACAGTATAATTACATGTTATCTTTTCGTGGGTCGTGTCTCATATGCGTTCACCAAGGCACAGAAAAAAAAACGAAAAGATCACAAAAAAAAAAGAAAAGAAAAAAAGAAGCACAAGAAATTGGCATCTACCTCTTCATTCATACCTTGGCATGCTTTCTGTGCTTCTGCCTTTTTATTCGTTTTCGTGATAACGCTATTTTTGGCCAGCACGAATGCTGCTGTTATTCGAGTGCACAGCACGCGAGCGGTGATGGCGGCGCGTGGTCGTGTCACGTGGAGTCGAGGCGTCGCCATTCCGCGCTCGCCCGGATGACGTCCTGGTCGTCGGCTCTCGCGTTGTGTGCGCGGGGACGGCAGCACCTCCACTGCCGCGAGTTGCCGGGGAGGACCGGCGCGGTGCACTAAATGGAATCATTGGCAGTGCGCCTGTCAGCGAAGGCATTCGCTGCGACG
Source organism: Wallacemonas sp. 195SL (assembly GCA_030849605.1). Taxonomy (NCBI): domain Eukaryota; phylum Euglenozoa; class Kinetoplastea; order Trypanosomatida; family Trypanosomatidae; genus Wallacemonas; species Wallacemonas sp. 195SL. The sequence goes on along the minus strand of JASANS010002318.1, from coordinate 20,833 downwards.
TCACTTCAGCCACGTCCGCGTTTGAGCCGTTCCGCTTGACTTTCGATCCGCGGCGGGTACGCATCCGTGCGGCTGGTGCTGTGCCTGTCGCGCCGCCTGTCTGTGTCCGTGGTGGATGCAGCGGGGCTGAGGCTGTACTGGCATTCGCCGCTGTTTTGCGACTCGCACACGTCGCCGCGGATGCCGCGGAGCTGTGTGCAGAGCGTTTGCTTCCTTTGCTGGTGTCGCTCGGTGGCCCTGCGTCCTCTGTCGGGCTCGCCAGTGCATGGCGGAGCTCAGTCGCCGCACCCGGCGCCAGCACCTCCGACTCTGACATGTGCAGAGGCAAACCTGGCGGCTCTGAAGCAGGTCGTGGACGTGGAGAGGCCGTCATGCGTGACGCACTCGATGGCGGCCGTGGCACAGGCGTAGTACCATCAGGTGTGCAACTGTGGCTGCTGCGCACACGCGGTGACCCCATCTGCTGCGGCAGCGGCACGGCCAACGGCGAAGAGAAGAGCTGTCCTTGCGGTGTCTCTTCTGTCTGGGTCTCAAACACGTTTGGTGAAGATGCAAGAGCGGCGGGTGGCTGTGGTATGCTCATGGGGCGTACGGCTGGGGGCAGTGAGGGCGTGGGAGAGACAGCTTTCTCTCGCTTGCTGCTGTGTGGCTTGGGTGAGCCTGGCTGGCACGTAGAGCTGGTGCCGGCACTGGCTGCGGCTGTCGTCGAGCTGGCGCTGGGAGGCGATGTGACAGAGTTCATGTACGGGCTGATGGAGGCGAGCAGCAGCGCAGAAGGGGGGGCGTCGCGTTTTGGTTTGGACTCGCTGCGCCTGGCCGCGAATGGCGTCGTTGTCGTCGTTGTCGTCGTGGGCTTTTGATTCGACTTGCCAGCCGCTGAAGAGAGCGGTACTTCCGCAGAGTCTGAGGGCGGCACAGGCAGCGCACGAGCACTTCGCGTCGCACGTGATCGCTCGTCTTCGACCATCTTGTTGTTGCTAGGCCCGCCATCGGTTCGTCCGGCAACTGTCGAAGTGCGGCTAGCGGCAAGACCGCTGGTGGTGCTTGTCGTGGATGACCCTGCACCAATACGACGCTTGCCACGACCGTGTGCCGGCGGCGCAGGAACGGTCATGGTGAATCGTGCTCCACGTGCGGAAGGGCCAGCACCAACGACACTACCCACACCCACACCAGCAGCAGCAGCAGCCAATGCCATGCTGGTCGGACTGCCGCCCCCGCTGCCCATCACACTTCCTGCCATGGAGGGCACCGCGACGATGGAAATGCGGGCGCTCGTGTGACCACCAGCAGCAGCCCCACCAAAGGCCGCACTGCCGCGTGTCGGTGGCGCCGCGGTCTGCCCAAACCCACCCATGCCGAGCAAAGCATTGCTGGTGATGCGATGCTCCGCGGGCTGCATAGGCATCGGCGTGCTGAGAATACTCGCGGTCGCGTTGGAGCGCATGGAAAGGGTCTGCACGCTCTCGCCAAGAGGGTCTGCGCTGAGCAAGTTCAGGCCTCCTCCTCCTCCACCGCCGTGACCTTGTTGGAATCCCATCGTCCCCACAAAGGAGCGTGCGGTGCGGCGGGGGAAGGGCGCGGACATGGTGATCGCCGGCAGAGGCGGTGGGGAGGCGCTTGACGGTGATGCGGTTTGATATGCCTGGAGCATCTCGGCGAGGGTCGCAGAAGGGTCGAAGAGATGTCCAAGGTGCTCCAGGCACGCCACAACCGCCACGTTCTCGCCAAAGGAGTGGCGATGATCAATAGCGGCGGGCTGCGACGGCGTGCAAAGGCCAATGGTGGTGTTACTGCTGAACAGAGACATGCGAGCCGCAGGGTGCGCGACGCCACCCGCCCCCGGCACCATGACAGACAAGGAGCGGCTGCTGAACGACTTGTTCGTGTTTTGACCGTGTACGAAATTGTGGCCTTGTGGTGCAGCCATGGCGCTCGTGCTACAGCGGTTCAAGGAGCCACTGCTTGCCTCAGCGGCAGAGCTGTGAGAAACTGGGCGATGGCCCTCCGTGCCGTTCAAGGACAAGAGTCGCGTGACGCCGCCGATGGTGGCGGTCAGGGCTGGCGCAGCATAGCCGTTGTTGCCATTGAGCGGGCCTCCACCACCAACGACGATGCGGGGTTCGAAGATGGACGCGGCGGGCACCATCGCATCTCCAAAAAGCTCAGAGTCAGACGGCTCAAGGCGCAAGGCGTGGATGTGTTCGCCGAGTTCTTCCGTCAGCATGGTGTTGGTGTTGGTGTTGCACGGCGATGACGCCATGGTCAGCTCGCTAGGGATGACGACACTAAAGTAAGAGACGAACTCGAGCGCAGTCACGTACGCGTACCCACACAACGCCTCGTCTTGAAGACGCGTGATGAGGATAGACTTGCGTGCGCTCGCCACAGCCGTGCCTTGCTCATACAGAGCCCGCTCATCGAGCTCGTCCAGTACATTGTTGCAAAACTCCTGAACACGAATGAGGTTGTCATCGTGTAAGCACTGGAAGATGACATTGCTCTGCTCTTCCGTCACGGGCTTGTCGACGCGTGTGTTCGAGAAACGGATTAAACCCCAGAACTCCTTCTGTGTCAGCTTCCCGTCGTGGTTACGGTTGAGAGCGCGGAAGACACGGTACGTCCGTTCATCGGAGCCGCGGTGCATCAGCTGCTCCTGCACGCGGATCAGCGTCGGGTACAACCAAGGCATTCTCACCGCACGATCGAGCTGGGTGTGGTGCATCGCCTCCAGCACCTCCTTCGTCGTGGCGGTGGCGAGGTCGATGGTGTCGAGCTTCGTCGTGGCGGACCCATCAGACTTCCACATGGGCATCGAAGCTGAGGCTTTTGAAGTGTCGCCGTGGCTGCTGACTCCGAGCGGTGCCGTGGCGGCAGCGGGAGCATCCTTGTCCTCATCCGTGTGCATCTCCACGAGACCACTGCCGCTGTGGGGTAGTTGCGCGTGATTGTGGCTGTGGATGAGAAAGGGGGCATCCACGTCGACCTCCGCCGTGTTCCCCACGACGGCCACCTTGGGCGCGTCGGGCTGTAAGGGCTTGGAGTCAGCGTGCACCGACGCCGCCAACTGCACGCGAGGGAGAGGTAGCGGTGTGTTTTTGGCAGCCTCTCGCGCAGCGAGGCGTTTCTGACGTGTCTCGTCGTCTTGTGGGTCCGTCTCACGGGGGTTGTCCTCATCGCTGTGGCTGCTGCCGTTGCCGCTCGCATCCGAGAAGCTCAGTTCAAGTCTAGACATGGGTGACGAGGGGCCAGAAGTAGGCAGAGCCGTGCGAGGCGCGGACGCGATTACTTCCACAGAGGGCAGGGCATTGACACGGCAGCTGACCGAGGCAGAGTGCGGCGGTCTCGTGTGCGTGGAGTGCTCCTTCGTCTCGTACTCATCCTCCCCATCACCATCACCATCACCGCTTTCACCGTCGTGCTCGTCGATGCCCGCGGTGGGGCGTAGAGGTGCAGAGTGCAGAGGTGGAGACCGCATAGGAGGGGAGTCCGAACAAGACGAAGACGAGCTGTCACTATGATGTGCCGCATCACGTGGCGATGTGGCGGTGGCCGTGCTGGTGGTCAGTGCTGGTGATGCCGAAGACGGCGCGGTGCGGGCGGCGGTCAAGCTCGACAAGCCAGACGGCCCGCCACGACGCATAGCCCCCACGTTGGAGGCCGTGCGTGCGAGCAGTCCTCCACCTTTCTTCGCCAGCGGAGAAGGGTGATCAGCGGAAGAGGATGACGAAGAAGAGGAGGAGGAGCTGTGTGGGCGCCGCGTGGCCTCATTCACCGAGACACACCCAAAGTCGAGATCCTGTCCAGAGAGAAGTAGCTCCGCGCGGCTCTCGTCGTCCTCGTCGCCATCCTCGTTAAGCACTTCATCGACGCGGTTGATGAAGTCATCCAGGTAGACATGGCCGTGCATCTCTTCGTCAAAAAAACGGAATAGGCAGTAAATCTCAGAGTCTTCGAATGTGGCAGCAACCGGGGAGATGCTGCGCACACGGGAGGCGAACGTCACGAAGTCTATTGCGATGAGTGAGATGTCCGTGTTGGTGTCCAAAAATGACAGAGCGGGCGAGCGGGACTGCAGAGGTGGAGGTCCTGAGGGTGAGCGGAACACGGGAGAACCGATACTGACAGACGAAGACGGCATGGACGTGTGTCGCGCGGTGTCAACACCACTACCCACACCACCAGCTACGCCAGTGCGATCTTGCGACGCGGCGGGTGCGGAGGAAGAAGCAGTGTCCTCCAGCGGGCAAGAAGTGGAGCTCGTCAGCGCATCCGACGAGGTGCCACCACCACCGCCAAGGAGCGAGTTTATTCGTGAATTGCCTGGAAGCTGCATGGGGCTGGGTTGGGAGAGACTCGGCGTGCTCCCCCTGTTCCCGCCGCCACCACTTCCACTGTTGTCATAGACTCGAAACGCCCTCAAGATGTCCTCTGGGAGGTCGAGGTCGGAGAAGGTACGGCGCACCATGCTGCGTTGCCACTCTGGCCTGTAATCCTGCGCGAAGGGGGCGTCGTAGTGGCGGAGAAAGCGCACATACTCGACGGCGGGAATGCCATCTAAGATGAGGCGAGGCGCGAGAAACTGGCACAGGTAGTACCACGGTACATCTAGGTCTGTGACCTCGCGCATGACCACACACCACTCGATCTTGTACACCACGCCCGTCCTCATCTCATCAACACCATTAAAAGCCACGAGCAGTGAATACCGATTGAGATAAATAAGTTCACGCAGCATGCGAATTGTCTTGAGCTGCTGCAGTATCGTCGGCTCCGACATGAAGGGGGCGAGGCGGAATTGAGTCATGCCCTTCGTGCTCACGCTTGCCGTGGAGGAGGACAGGGCGTGTTCAGCGGCAGCCGTGGCATTCGTGTTGACGATAGCGCTACTGCTCGTCTCGTCGGTCTGTGCTGCGGCCGCAGTCGAGGCCCTCTTCTCTTCCGTTGAAAAGTCCACGTATGCCTTGACGAGCTCAAGCAGCGCGTACTCACCGTAGAAGGAGCGGATGAACTCATCATGCACCACGCGGGGGTCTTCCTCGAGGAGATCCTCCGCCAGCTCGTCCTCGACCACCTCGCTGCCGCTGCCGTCATCACAAGTGGCCGCGTCGCCGTCCACGCCGTTAAGACTGCCGCGTCGTCGCACCACTGTGTCCTTCTGAAGAAGCCACGTTTGATAGGTGGGGTACTTGGACTCGGACTGCAGAACCGCGACCGCGCCCCGATTACCCGAGACGCCGGCGTAGTTGGACGCGCTGAAGACGGTCACACACTGATTGTTGTGGATCATCTCGAATCCGCCAGGTTTCACATCGTGGGAACGAATCACCATGGACAGACCGTTCCGCTTGAGAAAACGTGTGGTGATGTTCAGCAAGTATTCCGCCCCACAGCCTCGCTTGCTGCTGCGCCAGCCATTGCCTTGGTGTCGGTCACCAATCTGGCGTGACTGGTACTTCTCCACAGGGTCGTTCCACAAGAGATCGACAAGGAGCCGCTCTTGGCGTGTCTTTTGCTCCACCACAGGCACACGCTTGACACGGCCAATGTCCTCGATCTCTTGCAGCGTGCAGTCGTCACGGGGGACACCGCCGTGGACGATGCAGTAGCGCTGGTCCACGATGGTCATCAGCGGCATCGCCGTGTAGCTCTCCGCGAGAATGCGGTGAATACGGGAAGACTTGACCCCGTACTTGCCAAAAAGCTCCGCAAGAAACCCGTACTCCTGGTTCGTGCGGCGGTCTTCGTGATTGCCACGGTTGATGTAAACGTAACGCGGATAAGTGCAGAGCAGCGCGAAGACGTGCACAATCACCTCACAGCCGTAGGGGCCGCGATCAACGAGATCGCCATTGAAGACAAAATAGCGATTTGGAGAAGGCCCGCCGGTGACGCGGAGAAGATGCAGAAGATCTTTCATCTGACCGTGCAGATCACCCACCACGACGAGAGAGCCGCGTGGGGGCGTGGTGATGCGCTGCACGACAGGTCGCTCCAAGAGAATACGTGTCGCCGCACGCACGACGGCCACGACAAGACTCGCACGGAACACCTCACGCTGACCGCTCAAGCGCGTCAGAGCCCACATGCTCTCCTCAGACATGTACGCGCCGTTCACATCCGGTGTTGTTGAGACACGCAGCCAGAGCTGTTGATGCTTTCGTCGCGTTTGAGAGCGTCGGTGCATGGAGGCCCGGGATGGGCGAAGCACAGAGTGTTGCGGCGCAATACTGCTCGCTTGGCTGTGCTCGTGTGTCTCGTTCTCATCCGCGTCATCGTCGTCTGCGTCCTCGTCGTCCTCGTCGTCGTCGTGTTCGTGTGCGTGTGCGTAGGCCTGTTCAGCAGCTTCACCCGTCTCCATCGCGAAGGAGCCTTTGTGAACCACGACACCGCGGAAGCTCGCGGCGTCATTGTCGAAGCCGCCCTGGGTCGCACCCGAGATGCCCGTGCCTGTGCTCGAGAAGGAATTGCCTCGGGTGATACGGCGCATCGGTGCGTCCTCGTCGTCGCCATCGAGCTCGTCCAACTCGGCCAGGCTCGACGAGCGCAGACCATCACCGTTGCCATTCTCGTTCCCGTTGCCGTTGTTCCCCGTGATGTCGTGGCGTCGGCCGGCTCCGTTGAAGCTGTCATTGCGCGTCGTGCCGTCACTGCTTGTGCTCGTGCGGTCGTTGTCCTCATCGCCGTACGAGGATGCATTCGACGAGATAGGGTGGTTGTAGGACTGCGCCATGGCGTCGTCCAGGTCATCTTGACCATCGTCACCGTCCTCGGAGCCGTTCAAGCTCTCCACAATGCCTTCGAGGAAGCCTCCCCCATCAAGGGACTGGGACACGCCCATTCTCTCCTCGTACATATCGAGGCTCTCCCAAACTCTCGACAGCACCGCCACGCGGTACCGCTCACCAGCCATGTTCCGCCGCCAAAGTCGCTGAATGCAGGATAAGTGACCTTTCTGAGAGCTCGACAAGGCGGGGATGGCAGACGATGCTTGCCCAAAGACAAAGTCCGGCCTTCTTGCTTCGCCTCCTGAGCCCGTGCCTGACGGGGAGGAGGCGGAGGTGATGTTGGTGGTCGGCTCAGGTTTTGTGCGTGTCGCTGCCGCCTGATCCGACAGCTCTGGTGATTGAGGTGAGGTGTGGGGAGAGCGAAAAGGAAGACTCGGGGTCGAGGTGTGCAATGGGGACTGCTCCGGATTGCACTCTGGCGCTTGTGCGAGCGTGTGGGCCTCCGCGGCATCCCGCGCATCTTGCGCGGTGTGCGTAGGGGAACAGAAAAAGGACGCAAAGTGGCCGTTGGCACCAATCCTGCTCTGTCTTTCGTGCGCATTCAGGGGTGCCTGAAGGGCTGCACATGACGGATCAGCCGCGTCTGCCGGGGTCGTGTCCGTCGCGGCCGCCATCGCCACGGCGGCCTCCTGTGCCAGCGCTTGCTTCTGATGGCGGCGATAGCGAAGGGCGTTTGTGGCACGGTCTGCTTCGAAGAGCTGCTGAATAGGGCATAGATGCATCATGCGCGGAAGGGCTAGACCACCACAGAACCTGCACGGCTCCGCTCGACACGTTGTCAGGTGCGTTGACAAACGGGCCGCCTCCACACGCTCATTGCAGCGCACGCATCGCGTCCAGTGCTCTTGTGCATTGCAGAGTGCGCGATGCTCCTCGAAGTTGTAGCCTGGCATCGACATCCCACACCACGGGTTGGGGCATGTGACGACGCCACCACTAATCTGCCGCTGTGAGTTCGCCTCGTCCATGAGGAGCTGGTAAGGGTCTGTTGGGAGCTCGTGCATGACACGATCCATCCAGGCCTCGACTAGGTCACGAAGACCGAAGCGCGCGGCGTACTCATCGCCGAGATCTGGCGCCACCGTATCGCGACCGCCTTGCATCCAGCACCGACTAGTGTTGTTTTCTTCAGCGTATACGGTGTGTATATGTATATATATGTGTGTGCACCTTTGTGTATTGTTTCTTATCGTGTCTGCAGTAAATTTACATGTAACACAAAGCCGTGCACAACCCACAGAGAAGCGGAAGAAAAGGAACACAGAGAAGAAGAAAACAAGCAGGAGAGAGTTCCGATCACACAAAAAAAAAAGAAAAAGAAAAAAGAAAAAAAAACAGAAATACAGAAATACAGAAATACAGAAATACTGTTGTGCACCGGCAAAGAAGCTAAAAAGGCAATTAAAATATATTTAAAAAAAAATTACACAATTGTTTTTTTTTTGTTCGTAGTACTAGAGTGTCCTTCTGCTTTGAGAGGCAAGCCACCGCGTTATCAGTGTATGTATGTGCTCGCGCAAAGAGCGTAAAGGAGAGAGGGAGACTTGTTCGAATTCGGCACGATTTGAGTCCACCAGCACAGTTACCTTTTGTTTGTTTGTTTAGTTGCTGCTGGTACTTTGTCTCTCTATTATTTGTTGTTGCCGTTGAGTTTTCCTTTCTTTCTTTTTCGTTTCTTTTTCGTTTCAGTGTTGTTGTTGTTTTTTTTTTTTTAGTTTTAGTTTTGTTTTGGTGAATGCAAAGAGGCAGAAGTCAGAGAGAGGAAGAGAGAGAGAGAGACGAATAGGGTGATCGCGTAAAAGGGTAGATTGGGTCGTTGCCAGGGCAGAAATAACCATAAAGAGAAGCTCAACATTCTATGTGTCTTGATTGACTCCGGTTCCACTCAAGGTGATGCGAAATATGTCATCGACTTCTTTGTTGTTGTTGTTTCTTTCCATATTCCTTTTTGAATTTCTTTTATCGTGTGAGGACGGTAGAGCGTTCTGCACGTCATCGGTAAAAGTGGAACCCTATACGACTCATAAACAGAGAGAGAGAGAGCGAGAGAGAGCGCGGAAGGGGAAGAAAGAAAGTGCAGTATTATCTTTGTTAGTCAGAAGGGCAGCAATGCAATAAATTTCTTTTGATGTAGGAACGGCAAAACAGAACAAAAATAAAGGGCCACATGATAGCGTTAAAAGAAAAGAACCAAAAGAACAAGAAGAAGAAGCGTGGCTACTGTCCATGACCATGGCCGTGGCTGTGCCCGTTATGAGATGCCTCCTGCGAGTGATCACAATCGCCGCAACACGGACAGAAGTTCAGACGTTCGCGCTCCTTTTGCGTGTACGGGTCCCACGGCTCGTCTCCGCCGTCCAGGAGGGCCTGCACGGGTGCGACCAGCACCGACACCGGCACACCCCACGTATCTGCCATGTTCTCCGCGGAGGAGGACAGCGCCGGGTTTGTGTCGCAGCCTAACACGACGATCGGCAAAGAGGGGTTGCTTTGCACCGCCGCACCGGTCTGCTCGCTGCCTCTCAGGAGAGATTGCACAATCGTGTCCTCGGCCAGATTGGTCATCTTGCCGATAAAATGCACAGGCGGACCACGGTAGTCCACGCCAGCACGCTGCGTCAGCTCAGCACTGCTCAGCCAAAGGCCGCGATACAGCAGGGCGATGTGCTCACCAATGAAGTCGTAAAGCTGAAGCACAACCTCACACGACGGCGTCGTAGATGCCTTCTCGGCGAGCCACGGGATCGCGCAAGGCACCTCGTCGTACGGGAGACGCACAACGATCGACGTCGCGCGCAGGAGGGGGTTGTCGGCCTGCGTCGTCGCGTACGCTGTGCTCCACGCGAGCTCAAGAGCCAGCTTTTGGTACGCGTCTTCCGCCTTCACGCCGGACAGGTCCACGACCAAGACAAGAGGAGAGAGTAGCGGGTGCGCAGCAGGGTTACTCGTGTTCACGCACGGCGTCTGCATCCACGACTCTAGAGGGATCGCTTCATTGTGAAAGTAGTGCGTTGAGACCAGAACGAGCTTGTTGCCAGACGTCGACAAGGGTCGCGTAAACGTATCAAGGCACTCCGACGTGGCGATCACAGTGTTCATGGAGCCGGAGCCGCAGTTGTCAGCACGTTCTGCCTGCGCGAGGGTCTTCAAGAGCGTGTTTGTGGCATCGAAGTCGGGCGGGAGTAGGTTCACTTCATCGTAGACAATGTCGTACACATTCCACGTCTCTTTCCATATCATGCGCTGTGTCTCGTCATTGATGGTGGAGAGCACCGCCGCGGTGCTGCTTTCCACGAGCGGGGCCGCCTGTACCACAGCTGCGGCGTCCTTAGAGGGATGCGCAGAGGCGGCTTCCGCGAGCTTCGTGAGGAACGCAACTTGGGCCTTCAGCGTGCCGGTGGCCTGAATGCCCATGGGGAAGTGCGCGTATCGGTATGGCCGCCATCTCTTCTCATCGCCGTTCAGCTCATCGGGTGCGAGGGCGACGCTGTAACTGCTGGAGATGGGTTGTGTGTGTGTGTGTCGAAACCCTCGCAGATGGAGGAGAGCGGCCTGCGAGTTCTCAGGGGACGCGCCTTTACCACGAATACGCAAGAACATCGTTGCCGATCAAAAACAGTGTTCTGCTGCTATTAATATGAAACTAGTGTGAAGGGGTTGTTGCTTTGCTTTTTTTTTTTTTTGCTTGTTTGTTTGTTTCACACTCACTCTTTCTTATGACTTATGGCCTTCGTATTTTTATTTCTATGTGTGTGTGTGTGTAGGGGGGGGGGAGTGATGTGTTGCGTCGCGTTTTGGAGAGAAAGTGTGGGTGCAAGCATGTGAGAATGAGGGAAAACGATCGAAAATTTTGGAGGATACGTGCTGTTGAACACGCCGTGGAAGAACATGATGTACGTGCGTCAGTGTTGAATGAGTAGGGGGGGGTTGGAGACAAACGTCGCCGCTCACTGCAGACACTCACTCACATATATATATATATATATATATATATGTACATAAATGTTAAACAGTTGTTTGTGCTGCGCAGATGCACATTCGTTTGCTGGCCACCCTCTTCGGTGCATTCTATTCCTGTCTCTCTCTCTCTCTCTATTTCTCTCTTTCTACTTGTCTTGCTCTCACAGACTATCCGTTGTTGGCACCAACACCAAATACGTCGCAGGTCAAGAGAGGCTGAGAGACAACGCAGGAGAACACGGCACAGGGAAAGCTAGCACAAGACACACTCTTGAGTTGTGCATGAATGGCTGAGGGCTTTGTTGTGTGTTATTTGTTTTTTTTTTTTATGATTGTGTTTGTTTTGTGTGTGTGTGTTTTCGTTCTTCATGAACACTTTCTGATTGCGAGCATACATCCTGCCTTATTGCCATGCTCAAGGCGATTCGTCAGTGTGTGCTCAAAATGGTCGGCAACACGATTGAAGAGGGCACTCATTAAAAGAAAATAAAAAAGAGTGTTCAATGATTGCCTCTGTTGATGTCGCGTCCTCACATCTTCTATTTCATCTTTTTCCCCCGATGAGAACAGCAAAAAGATGTAAATGTGTCTGCGGCCAGTCTTTTTTTTTTCTTCTTCTTTTTCAGTTTTTATTTCAATGCTTGCCTCAGTTCGTGTTGATTGACCACAGTGTTTCTACAGAGCACCTCCACGCGATGTCACAAAAAGAAAATGGAAGTAAAAAAGCCTGAGAGGCACATTTCTGTCACAGCCGAGCGAACAAGAATGTGTGTGCAGGAGAAAAAAAAAAGAAAAAGGTGAACGTGTGTGAGAGTGTGTTTACGTGCAGCAAAAAAGGAACAGGGCAAAGGTAGAAAAACTAGAATACCTTTTTGGGGGAGGATTTTTTTTTCTTTTCTTTGAGAACAATGAGAACAAAAGAATAAAGAAGATGAAGAAAATACATGCAGCTCACATTGATCGACAATAGCAAAAGCATCCGTTGAGGAAACAGTTGAACGCTCCTTTTTTGCTACTTGTGGTCTTCCTTGAGGGGGCGGGGAAGTGATCGAAGCAGCAGCGATGCCGATAATAGGCAGAAGAAGACGAGCTTGAGAGCCGAAAGCAGTACACAAACAAGCACCAAGTTGCCAAAGGAAAACAAATATATATGTGTATATGTATATATGTGTACTGAGGAAGTGGTCTGGACACCAGAAGAACACACACTTGGACAGGGGAGGTCCGATAGAGAGAGAGAGAGGCTGCGCTCTCTCTCGTTTGCTTTTTCGTTTTCTTCTTCCCCATTCTGTGTGATTCGCACACACACACACGATTGCGCTGCCGAGGAGGTTTGCTGCAGATGTGTACGTGTGTGTGTATATCATCTCGTGCACTATCATGTGGTGTTCTGCTCCTGTTTGTCCGGCATTCTTTGATGTTGCTGTTGATACTGCTTCTTTCTCCGTTCTCCCTATTGTTTTTTTTTGTTTTTTTGTTTTTTGTTTTTTGCTTCCTTTTATTTATTCTCGGTACTACTACAGACTCTTCGGAGGATCAGGGTGAGTGCCACGGAAGGCGTTCACAACTTTGCGCGCTCCGACGTGGTGCTGACGGGCCTGGCGCCAGAGCGCACGCGCGCGCAGCTTGCGGGCGGACTCCAAGTACTTGCCACTGCCGTACTGGCCCTCCTCCTGCGCCTTGGCCACCATATCATCCACCTTCACGAGCATGTCCTTCGCATCCTCATCCAAGCACGAGCTGTCGAACGCCTTCGTGTACGTCGGCTCTGAGACGGGGATGAGGCGAGAGCAGAAGCCCACGACGAGCACCACCATGCTGACCAAGATGGACAGCACCCACTGCATCGCCGACAGTGGCGTGACGGTCATGAAATCGCCAAACGTCTCCACCGCCACGACCTGGAAGGTGAAGCAGAAGAGGAGAATGAGGATGAACGGACGGGAGCGGGACCAGATGCCTTCAAAGCAGTTGAGCTCTTCGTAGAGCTTGCGGCAGTTGAAGAGGTGAAAGAGGGTGGAGAGGACGAACACGTTAAAGACGCACGTTTGATGCATGCGGCCACCGAACTCGCCGGCGTTGAAGAAGTTGTTGCCGAAGCCCTCCACAATCAGCGTCGTCGCGAGCATGTAGGCTGCGACGCAGAAGATGGTGACGTGCATGCGGTTCGAGATCAGCGGGGCCTTGCGGCTGACAGGGCCACGGTTCAGGCAGTCCTCAGAGGGCTGCTCCGTGGCCAAGGCAAGCGCGGCGAGCGTGTCCATGATGAGGTTCACCCACAGCAGCTGCACGGTCGTCAGAGGCGAGGATTCACCACCCGCGACGATGCATCCGATGAAGGTCAGCGCAACAGAGACGTAGTTCACGGTAAGCTGGAGCTGGAGGAACTTGCGAATGTTGTCGTTCACACAGCGGCCCCACACCACGGCACGCTGCACAGAGCGGAAGTTGTCATCCAGAAGCACGATATCAGCGGACTTCACGGCGATATCCGTACCGCTGCGCATCACAAAGCCCACGTTGGCAAGACGCAGCGCAGGCGCGTCGTTCGTGCCATCGCCGGTCACCGCCACGACCTCGCCGCGCGTCATCAGCATCAGCACCAGCAGCTGCTTGTCCAGAGGCTGGGAGCGCGCCATCACGGTCATGTGGTCCAGAATAGGCCAGAACTGGTCCATCTTGTCCTCATCGCCGTAGGTGTCGTACACGAGGTTGCGGAAGTCCTGGCCAGTCATCGCGAGGTCACCGTAGTACGGATTGTAGATGCCACACTGACGCGAGATGGCGATGGCGGTGTCGAGGTTATCGCCCGTGCACATGCGCACAGTCACGCCAGCCATTTGGCACTTGTGCACCGCCTCGGGAACTTCCGGACGCAGAGGATCTTGAATACCGAGAAGACCAAGCCACACCAGCGGCTCCGTGGGCTCATCTGAGGGGAGGTCCTTGGAGGGCTCGAGCTTGGCGTAGGCAATGCCGATGGTACGGTTTGCCATGTCCGCCAGCTTCTTGACCTGACCGCTGAGGCGCGTGCGAGCTTCGCTGCTCATCGGCACCTCCTCACCAGCCTCGTTCACGTAACGGTCGCACAGAGGCAGAATACGGTCAGAGCCACCCTTGACGTGGTGTATGAGCGCGCCATCGTCTTGACGCACCACGGCACTCATTCGCTTGCGGTCGCTGGTGAAGGGGAAGATCATGGAGCCGTTCTTGCGGGTCTTCTCGCGAAGACGCTGATGGGGGCGAGAGGTTAAATCGTTTTTGTCTTCCTCCGTCATCAGTGCGCGGTCGACGAAATCGAGAAGGGCGTTGTCCGTCTTGTTGCCCTTGTCCGAAATCCATTGCCAAAAGGCCGCGCAGGCCTTGCCCTCCCTGTCCTTGCTCACAACGATCTTCTCGCTGGAGCTGTTGATGGCGATACCCTCCAAAAGCAGCTCCTTCACGGAGGCCTTGAGCACGCTCGTGTCGATCGGCTCCGGCAGGTCGCCAGGGCGTTTAATCGCAAAGTGGGTCATGCCGACATAGCCCTGCACGACGCTCATCAAGTTCTGGGTCAGCGTGCCGGTCTTGTCGGAGCAAATCTGAGTCGCATTGCCCATCGTCTCGCACGCACGGAGGCGGCGCACCTGGTTGTTATCCTCAAGCATCTTGTTCTGCGAGTACGCCAGCGCGATAGTGACGGCCAGAGGCAAGCCCTCCGGCACGGCGACCACGACAATCGCGACGCACAGCAGGAAGTAATCGAGGAAATGACGAGGGTCAGAGGTGGGGTCTTTGCGAATAATGCGCGAGATCTCCATGCCTGCCAGAATCACGAATAGCAGCAGCGCCGCACTCAGGCCGACACGGCCGATGAGCTCAGCCAGGTCATTCAAGCGCTCTTGCAGCGGCGTCATGCGAGCCACTGTGGTGGAGCGTGACTCCATCAGCAGCTTGCCACCAAACGAGCGCTCACCGACAGCACAGGCCAGAATGTACGCATCCTCCGCGGTGTTCACGACGGTGCCGGTCAAGATGAAAGGTGCCTCATCGCTCTTCTTTTTCGGGTCGTTCTCGCCGGTCACGCTGCTCTCGTCAATGACAACACTCTGGCCAGAGACGTAAACACCATCTACGGGCGTCACCAGACCAGCGGCCAAATTGACAAGGTCGCCGACTACAATCTCCGTCACGTCGATCGTCTTGACCTCACCATCGCGCTTCACACGAATGGGTTGGGCGGCGTTGTCCTCGGTCAGCTTGTGAAACTTCTGCTCTTGGCTGTAGTCGTTCACCGAGGATACTGTCGTGACGATCATGACGGAGCACAGAATCGCGAAGCCCTCGATCCAGCCAGTCTTGTAGTTCACTGTCGTCTCCCCCGGCTCCGGCACGGTGAGGCCGAGGACAAGCGACACGACGGCCGCGGCGGTCAGCAGCAAGATCATGCTATCATCCCAAGCCGCGCGGTAGATTTGCCAGAACGTCAGCGGCGGGTCTTCAGGGAGCTTGTTCGCGCCAAACACGGCGCGGCGGTGCTCAACAGTCTCCGAGGCAACGCCGTTCTGTAGATCAGTCTTGAGAGAATGCGCGATGCCCTCGGACTTGCCGAGCTTCTCGTACAGGGGCATGCCTTCGCTGGCACGGGCGAAGATCTGCTCGACGTCTTCCTGGATGTCGGCGCCAATGTCATTGCCGCCCGAGACGGACACGCGAGCTGTTGTTGAGCTGCGCTGACGAATCGAAGATGCCAGCTCGCTGTACCGCTGCTTTCGCATCTCCTCGGCGTGGTCGTAGGAGCCGTAAGAACGGCTGAGGTTGCTCAGCAAGAGGGACTCATCCTCTGGCGCGGCGTTTTTAGCAGACATTGCGATGCGTACCGACTGATCTGTATTTCTTGTCAATAGTCACGAGTTGGAAAAATGGGGATGCTGATTGTTTTTGCTGTTGTTGGAGTTGTTGTTGTTTGTTATTGATTTTTTTTTTTTTTTGGATTGCTTGCGTTAGCTTTGCTTTCTCGCGTGACAGTGAGTTGCTGAGGCGTTTTTTTTTCTCTCTCTTGAAATAGAGGTCTATTTTCTGTTGAGAGAAACAAGTAGGAAAAGCAGATGCGCGTGTCGAAAAGAGTGGGTGTGTGTGGGAGGAATGCCAATGCAAACCAGCCAAATAAGGAAAAAAAAAGAATGAACGATAGTATTCGTCTGTTTCACACACACGCACACAAGCACTCTATCTATCTCTCTCTCGCTAGCAGGGTTCTTGGCTGTTAAACTTGAAATTTATGTTTCGTACTTTTTGCTTGTCGTTTGAAAACAAATCAAAAAAGGGCTAGACCTTGGCGAGGCGAATTGTTGGCACAGTAGTGGGATGGGAAATGTCGGAGAGTATATATATATATATATACATATATATGGCAGACCGAGTTCATGAGCATCGAAGAGGGATTCGAGGAAACGGAGGGAGAGAAAAGTGAAGAGGAGAAATGAGCTTCTTGTTCGACTCGGTAGGAGTACATGTCACCGTTTTGAGGGAGAACAGGGAGAACGGCCGCTGTGCAGCAAGCACACAAATTGGGTCCTAGTCCAGACGAGTGTGAGAATAGCCTCCTTGGTATAAATCCTTCAAAGCACACAACAACAACCACAACACGCAAAGCAGGGCCATGTTTGTTTGTTTGTTTGACTTGAAAGGACTAAATTGACCTTCGCGGGGAGAGCTGGAGGCGTGCACCTGTGGCACGCAATCACGTATAAAGGGAAGAGATGAAGAAAGCAGAGTTTTTTTTTCATGCTTTCTTCCACAGTTGGAGATTATTTTTCCCTCTGAGTGTGCCTCTTCCTATTGCTCTTCACACAGAGAGAGATACATGCTGTTGCTTCAACACGCATCATCTCTTTCGTCTTTTGGGGGAGGCATACTTTTTTTTTCTCTCTATATTGTCTTTACGAAGAAAGAGGGAATGTTAAGAACGGTTGGGTGGGAAAAAACAAAACGCCTCAGCGCGATTTTATTATTATGGACAATTTGGTTCGCTCGTTTCAGATTCAGTTCATCTGATTTCCTTTTTTTAATCACAACAACAGTAACAGAAAAATGCATTCTGTTTTCGACTTGCGCGAAGCGAAAACAACAAACAGCAAAACGACACAACAAGCGGGGGGAGGAGAAAAGAAAAAGACATGGAAGATAGGGCAACACAGCTTTCCGCCCTCTGCTTCACGCTTCTTCGTCTTTCGTGTATTTTTCTCTTCTGTTTTTTTTTTTTTGGCACTGCTGAGCCTCAATTCCACCGACTTCTCAAATAAGCACACACACACACACGTTCGTACATGCCTGTTTGTGTCTTTACAAATCACGGATGATCGAGGAGTTGAGAAGCATGCTGTCGCAGAGTGCTTCCAGATGCTCGGCTTGCTCGCACAGGTTGGCAATGTTGGCCAGCGTGTCGATATTCTGAGCAAGCGGAGCGCTGCTGTGCTCCTTGTCCGTAAACTTCCGCTCACGCTCGAGGCTGGTACAGACGGACGTGGTGTTATCTAGGATGCTGCTCACGAGCATCTCAACGTAGTCGTCGATGGGGCCGGCATGGATCGCGGTGAAGTCGTTATCGAGCTCCTGCGGGGGTACACAGGCGAGGCCGAGAGTCTGGTACGCGCCAACGTCCAGAGAGACAGGAATTTCACGAAAGGTGCCCTTCGCAGTGACTTGCGACTCCATAAGGACAGGCCTGCGTTGGGCATCCGTCTTGAGCTTCTTCGTCTCCAGGCTCTTGTAGTACGCGATGCACGTCTCTGTGAGCGTGTAGGCACGCACATAGGGTCGACCGAAGAGAGCCGTGCGGAACGGGTCGAAAGTGAGCAACACTGCAGGCTGGTTCGAGCTGTGCAGTTTCATGAGCTGTGAGATGCTGGAGTCACCGAAGATGCGCAGACGCGGGGCCACGCTGCAGATGGCGAAGCTGCCCACGCGGTACGTATCGAGCTCCTCATTACGGTAGATTTTGCTCATCGTCTCGCACTGCAAGCGCGCGTCTCTCTCTTTCTCATCGTGGCGCTCCACCTCTTCCTTGTCATCGCGCCCGCGCAGAGGCTCGACGTGAATCGTGGGCAGAACCTGTGTAATCTCCACAGTATCACCCAGCTGCACACCACACGCGCTGCCGTGCACGCTGCGCTTCACCGTCATGCCCTGGGCAAGCTGGGCGAGATGGCACAGGGCGACGTAGGAGAGACGCACGGACTCCACTGGAGGCAGAATGGGCGTGTTCACGCACCCGTTAGGACTTTCGATTTCGTGCTCCGTGTTGATGGGCTTGCTCTCGGATGCCAGCGGCAGGATTGGGAAACCTCCAAGCATTGTCGATGCGTTTGTGAGAGGTTTGATTATTTATTTATTTTTGCTGTATGGCACTCTTGGTCTTTCTTTCTTATATCCCTTGGTGGGTGTGGGTGGGGGGTTTTGTTTGTGTTTGTGTGATGAGCAGTATTCACGTGATGCAGACATGGGGAAAAGAAAAAGAAAATAGAAAGGAAGAGAATAGAAGGGAAGAGTTTTTCAGCAAAGTGTATTGTCTTCTCGTTTTTGTTGTTGTTATTGTTGTTATTGCTTTTGTTGACTAGAAAGCACCGGGCTGTGAGCTCCGGTTGATACATCTCACACACGCGCACACGCACAGATCGGAAAGGGATCTGGAGAAGAACGCGGTACAGACAGCCGCTCGCTTGCCTTGTCGTAAGAAGGGGGGAGGTCAAAAAAGAAAGAACAAACTTGACTGAAGACACGGACCCCCACCATCTCAGAACTATGTCCGATGCGCATGCATGAGAAGCGCAGCGAAGTGTTGCGCTGCTCAGCCCCCGGGGCTTCGTTTTGCTTGTTTTTCTGGCGGAAAATGTTCTGCCAGTGCGTGATGTGTGTATGTGTGTGTGTGTCGAAGCGCTTTGTTGTTGTTGTTGTTGTCTGTTTGTTTGTTTGTTTTTTCTACAGCAGACAGTTGTCGCTCGCTTGATGGACTTGGCCGACAAACGGTAATTATAAAAAGAAAGGGGGAATAACAAAAACCGCGCTGATCACTATCATCAGCGGCAACAACAGAGATCATGTCTGTGTTGTTCGTATGTTTTCCTTCTTTCTTCCAGAAAGTGTATTCTCCTAAAGTTCCTTTTGTTCTTGTTGTTGTTTTGCTTGTTTGTTCGCTTTTCTTTCCTGTTGAGTCGCAAAAGAAAGAACTGCTCGTGTTGATGTGTTACCCATTCGTCGGCATCGGCGTACATAAATCGTGGAGGGGAGGGAAGGGCGGTCACCCTCTGTGACTGCTAGACAGCAAGGTAGAGCAAACAGATGAAAAGCAAAAGTGCAAAAGAAAGAAAACTGAATACAGCTCACGATACAGAAGAAAGAAAAGAGTGGTCGTGAAAAAAAAATACAAAATGTAGAGATAAAGAGAAAGCTCCAAAGACAACGGAAACTAAGAGACATAGAAGAAAGGAGCAAAGCATGCGGCACTGAAACTCAAACGATAGAATTCAAAGTATGTGGAAACGAAAAACAACTTACACAAGTGTACAGTGACAGATTGGCTTCAATCCCTGCAGGCAAGACTAAATCTTCTTTATTTGCACTAACCACGGTTTTTTTTTTTTTTTTGGTGAGCGCTTGTGTGTGTGGCGCTTTGGTGCTGCTGTTGTCGGTGTTTCTTGATGGCTTCATATTGTTCATGGCAGTTCATCTTTTGCTTCTCGAAGCACGGAAAACAAGAGGGTGTGTAGGAAGACGGCAGTGATTTAAAAATAAAAAAAGGGGATAAGAAAAGAAAAAAAGAGTTAAAATGGCAGTAAAAAAGGGAGGTGAAAATAGGCTGTTGAGAAAATAGTTCTCCACACGCGCCGACAGCGTTTCGTTTTCGTTCTTTCTTTCTTCGTACGTGTGTGTGAGCGCGCACGTTTTTTGTTGTAATTGTGAACGCGTGTAGCCGTGCGTAGGCATGTGTGCCACGGGTCTCTCTCTCTCTCTCTCCCTCCTCAGTACTCAAATACATGTCAAATGAGCGTATAAGTCATCATTACCATTCCCATATCATCCATCTTTCATGTTCTCTGCCGCTCTCACTCGCTCGGTTCGTCAGATTGTTATTCGCCATGGGCAGCGGCGAGATTCTGGTACATGTTGCGGCCGAAAGAATCATTCAAATCGCGATCGCGACGAGCGCGGCGGAATGCGTTCACCACCTTCAACGTGGACACGTTGTGTGCGTAGGCCTGGTACCACAGGCTCAGCACACGCGCCCGCGTCGCCTTGCGTGTAGCTTCACCGGACTTCTCACGACGGGCATCGGCAGTGGCCTCCACGTCTTTGGACAGCTTCACGAGGAAGGCCTTCGCATCCTCGTCGATGTTGTCGGAGTCGAATTCGCGGGGGAATTCCTTCTCCTTGACGTCGATCATGCGGGAGATCATGCCCACAGGCAGCGTGATGGCCATCAACAAGATGCAGACAAGCCATTGGTTGAAGCTGAGGGCCGTCACGTCCATGAACTCACCAAAGGTCTGGACGGCGATGATTTGAATCGCCAAGCACGCGCCAACAACCCAGAGGAACATTTGGGAGCGCTCAAAGCCTTCGAATACTTGAATCTCACGGTACAGCTTACGGCAGTTGAGCATTTGAAAGAAGGACCCCATGACGAAGAGATTGAAGATGATGGTCTGGCGTCTGCGAATGCCCTTCTTGGACGAGTCCGGCATCCACCTCCCAGCAGTGGCCTGTGCGACAATCTCAACCAGCAGCTGGTAGGCCGCAACGCTCCCGATGGTCATCCACATGCGATTCGAGATCAGCGGGGCCTTGCGGTTGTTCGGCGGACGGTTCAGGCAGTCCTCAGAGGGCTCCTCCGTGGCCAAGGCAAGCGCGGCCATGGAGTCCATGATGATGTTCACCCACAGCAGCTGCACGGTCGTCAGAGGCGAGGCGGCGCCAAGGGTGATGATGCATCCGACGAAGGTCAATGCGACAGAGATGACATTGACCGTCAGCTGGAGCTGGAGGAACTTGCGAATGTTGTCGTTCACACAGCGGCCCCACACCACGGCACGCTGCACAGAGCGGAA